>QLOT01012238.1:0-42712 GCA_003313875.1 Russula aff. compacta | reverse complement strand
TTTTTTCCAAATTGTTGGCTGTCGACCTAACGTGCGATGATTGACCAATAGATTCACGGTTGTCTACATCTGCGCCTCCCTCAACGCGGGTGCGATCGGCTGGCTCTGGTTTCTCAGGGCGAACGACCATGAATGGCTGTACACTTATCTATTCTCCCCTGGGTTTCTCAACTCCTTCTCTGGGGTGATCACGACGTTCGTGAACATCTATGGCGTACAGAAAGGCAAATTAGGCGCAGCCAGCTCCACCACCCTCGGTGTCACGATCACATGTACCATCCTCTACGGCATCCTCACCGTTGTCTACCACCATAAACGTTCACTTGCTGCATACCGAAGGCGCAGCCAGGGCAGCAGCAAGGGTAGAGGTCGATCTTGAACCCCATCTCGGATTAGGGGACCGTACGCTACTCATTGATTAAACGTCAGGTCTTGTACCTCAGCACGCTTACTGGCTATTTGTATGACTATGAACTTAATGGCAATCACGAGGGCAGCCATTTATCACTACGGTACCATAAACCCTTTACCAACAAAGGATATATTTGAGATTTGTATGGAAGCCCCGACATGATGCTATATAAGGTAACTGTAGGAGATGATCGATCATCTTTCCATCGATCATTTGGAGGTGACCGTTGTTCGGCCAAGTGACCCAGCTGCAGAGCGATTCTCTTCTCGCATCAACGGTGGCACTGGTCCTTTTCGCCTTTTCGAAGCCGTGCGGCCGCCCTCAGTAAAATCCTTGTGCATGCCAGGGGTAGTCGTGGACACGCGCGCTTTACGGGAGAGAAGTCACTCTAAACGCCGGGACTGGAGTGAATGAGAAGCGAGCGCGGGCGCAGAGATAAAGGACAGTAGGCGCCAGCAGGAATTCGCGCTACGCCGGACACAAGACCCGCATTTAACCCATTGCATTGTGGCGCCTCCAAGCCGGAGCAAACCTGAGGCCCTGCGCCCCCACCTGACTGTGTCCAGACCCTGCAGACGTATCGTCTGGGTTCGAGGCCACTCAGATTGCAGGCGCTACCGAATGCGAATTCGATTTGCGCTAGTTCACATGTGACCGGAGGTGACAGCGGAGTAAGAAGTCTAGTTTGCGCCGGAACGTTGACGGAATGTCTTCTTAACAGTCATCTCGGCATTTCGCACTGAATTCGCACTGGCAGTGCTTGTAATCGCTTTAGCCCACTCATATCCACCGGTCTCAACCACTAACTCGATTCTACCTACTGATGCTGATGCGAATGCCTACGACGGCCTGGTCTCTACCAAGCTTTGAACATGGTCAGCAATTGCGACGCGCAAACTGAATGACTGTTTTATCAGATGTGAATCTGATAGCAGGGATCATGAAAATTAGCTATTTTCATAATCCTCTGTAAGCTCTGTTGGGGTTTAGCCCCGGCGCCCCGCGAAAGTTCACTTGGATTATGGCGCGGCCAGCCCCGAAACGATCAACTATCCATAGTGACAAAGTGCAACAGAAGAGTATATATAGACTGTCGTCTGGACGCCCCCGGCTTGGACCTGAAGGTCATAGAACACGCATCTGATCGAGTCTTGTTGCTGTGCACGTGCCATGGCATCTTCCTCACTCACATATACCCCAGACTCGTTACCTACACGAGATGTCAAGTCCTTTGCATCTGACTTGCCGCGCGCCGCAAAGGCTTCGGTTTTAACACCATCTTTCTGGGACAGCAAGGCAACCTACCCAGGTCACTCAGATCTTGCACACAGCTTGCACAAAGCTTCGGATGAGTTAGTGCAACCAGATACAAAGCTTGGGTGTGTAGAAGTGCCATCGCCGTATGAACACACAGGCCTTATTTATCTGTATCCAGGATCGTATCATCCACTTCGGCCAATGGATCCCCTATAGAGACTACTAGCAACACTGTACCTTCTCATGTCTCTGGGACATCAATCTGTGTCAAGTTTCGACTTGGAGAGGCCGGGTCACCCACTCTCTCTTCGGTAAGTCTCGAAAAGCAACTACACATAGCGCAACCATAACCTCAGGTAAAGACAATTCGTGGGCTTGCATTATCTACGGAGCGACTACCTACGAAACGTGAACCTCAACCTGCGTCTGCACCCCCACCAGCACCTCATTCGTTTGTGTCCGGCTCTTTACCTCCCGTCCAGCGCCCCGACATTGCCTCGGCTCACCTGACCGGGTCCCCCTCTCCTATGCACAAGCAGGACGCCGACCATCAATTATTATCGTCGCCAGGCGTGCGGAATACAATAGCCACAAACTCTAGTGCCAGTGAGCGCACCGGTCTAAGCTGGACGCCCGGGCGAAACGTGCTCACTTCCTCCCCAACCACACACTCACAACCAATTCCCCCAACATCAGCACCAAGCAACGTGTCCCCGCCACTCTCCCGTGGCACGACCTTTACCTACCCGGTCTCAAATGCGGACATCAGCGATACCAGCTCCCCTAGGATCGGCACTTCGCAGCCCGGACTAGTCAATGTTACTTCTAGTCCGAATCCAGATCTTGAGCGCGGTAAACCGGATAGATACCGGCAACAGGAGGGACCTCTGGAAGTAGTAGTATCGTGCAATCGCGGTACGCGGACATGGTGTTCGAAGAGGTCCCTCGAATGCACAACCTCCTCTCGGGCTTATTCACTTGGATCGTCCTTGCAGGCTTCGTTGTTCTCCCCGGTACATTTACCACTCTTGAAGGTATTCAGACCAAGTCGGGTGCATTCCAGAAGGTGTTGCATGACGTGCAGCATCTCCCCTTGTACGTCCCGTTCTTTCTATTTGTCCCCTTCTCCGAACCAAAAAACGAGTCTTCTCTTCCGGCTCTTTGATTTTTTTTTTATCATTCAACTAACGTGTGGGATTCAATCGACAGATTAGTAATTGCCTATGCTTGCTGCGGCCTCGGCGGGCTCGGGATGCTCCTGCTATGGTGGCGCTGGGCACACAACTATGTCTGGTTGCTCAACAGTATCTTCATCCCAGGGACGCTGAATGGCCTCTCCGGACTGATTTCGACGTTCGCGAGCGTCTACGGCGCTCAAGGCGGCGTATACGGCACGGCGAGCATCATCACACTTGCGGTTACGGGCGCGTGCACGCTCGTTTGCGGCATTATCACCACGATCTACTCTGTCTGGAAGCTGGGTCGCGTCAAGCGTTTGCATAAGCGCGAAATGGAACAAGTGAAATCTATTGAAGTTGGGGAGAAGCACTACATCGCGTAGCTACAGTAGTAGGTTCAATTGCGCGACGGTGGTCTTTTTTATTTCGGGATTTTGGTTTTGCTCACTGCACGTTACAGATATTTATCGGAGTGTTACTTGTTGTACGTTAATGTTTCCCATTCTGATGAACGACTCGGAGATGCGAAGCAGTGGTGAAAAGGCACGTAGACTGTAGGCGTACTGGTCCTGAGTCTCGGACCTTCTTCTTGCCCCCATCATTATCTGAGGGAACTAAATTACATGTGCTACTTCTACTACTACGCTCAACGACGATCAAATACATGGTTGTGCAGTCATGTCAGGTAAGTTAAGAGTGTGATGAACCGGACCGACACGGCCCGTCCGATTGTTGGCATTGGCTCGCGTGTCAGGACAGTTTCAACTTTCGAGCTCATATCCTTCGAGGCGGTATCTGGTCCCGTACTGTATAATGTCGATACCACGTCCCTATTTTGGACCCCGTATTCCCCTGGACTTAGCCCGTCCTATACTGGACTTTCACGGGGGTTCTCGCCGGCTTTGTTATCCACTTGGTACGTTCAGCACCTCTATTTCTCTTATTCAAAAGCGCCAAACAACCTCTTCCATTTTTTGTTTTGTAGCTGTGCTTGCTCTGGTGGCATTATTTTAAACAATACCATCCAGCTCATGCGCAATATCGTATCTCCCGGTTTTTCTCTCCGTGTATGGGCATCTCTGGGGTGGACAACGACATACTCGGCTCGTGCAGTGATACTACCGCTCTCATCGCCGTGATCACTTTTACCGTCGTCTGTACGCTTGCCTGCCCCAATCTCTTCCCGGAAAGCTTGGATGCGTGCATGAGGTATCAGCACGCGAGATGGACCGCCAATACTAATTCCCTGGTGTCTTGGGAGCCCGATTATTGTATGTCACTTTCTGGGGATACTTGTGCCTCATGGATGTCATTTCCAGTGATTGACTTTCCAGTCCCGTGCACAATATGCCCCATATTTATGCCATCATTCGTCTAGTCGTACACCGTCCTCGCCTACTCCCCCCTTTCCCGTCTTGTCTATCAGGCCTACTGCAACATATAATCTCCCTCATTGCCACTGTCACCTGCATACCCATTGTCACTACCTTCTATCGCAGTTACCACAACGCCAACCCACTGTTTTCCTCCACAGACCTCTGTTTTCACTGACCTTAAATCCTGCTGTACACTGGCCACTCGAAACACCTTGATACCGACAAGTCCTATCGGAGATCTCCCCCCCCCCTAATTAAGGCAAAAACGTGCTGTCCATCCATGACCCACAACCAGAGCCACGAATCCCTCCAGATCACTTCTCAGGCTACTACCCACGTTCTCCTGCACTGTTCGCAAGGCAATATCACGCCAGAGGTAGGTATAGCAATGATAATATCAAATAGGATGTCTACTACTCGCTGTACCGATCATCATCGTCTGAAACCTCTTTGACGCGCTCGATGAGTCGCCGCACGGGCTCGTACACAGCGAAGACAACTGCTTGTCCTGGAGCGACACGCAAAACGCGCGGCGTGATGCCTTTGTAGAAAGAATGTATACCCTCCTGTCGCCACATGCCTGAGGCAATGCACATAATGCGCGCAATCGCTGGTGTATCTGCGGAGAACGCTGCCTTCTGTCTGTAAGCCTGCGTCCCATGGTGAGCTGTAAAAACCAGCGAACGTGGCACACACATACGGGTCTTGATGGTATCTATCGGTGCGTTGGAGAACCATGGCACCGGATATCAGACCAATAATCATATGTTGATAGGTCGGAAGGTCGGACAGCTCTGGCTGTTGATTATGGGCAAATTTCTTCAATTCCTGATACCCGGTGAAGTTCGCGCCTGTTGTTGTAAGCTTATATCACTTTTGCGTGCGCACCCCAGCGTACCCTGATTGGTTGCTTGTCGAAGAGCAGTGAGTGTTACGCCGCGATATTGCACGGAAAAGCCCTCCTCGCGGACGAGCTTGTACACCGCATGGCTTGCGTTACGATATTGTGGTGTTTCCAACGGGTCAGCTAGAGAGTGCATCTGTGCCTGCAGACGGATTCTTAACAACCTCCATCGGGTTCACCACCAAGACTGCCTCTGTGGTGCCTGCACCAAGGCCAGCTGGGAGGCGACATGAAAATGAGTACCTGATCACTGCAGCGCGCAGTAGAAAAAACGCACCCAAAAAGATATTTCCAACAGTGGCTTTCCCCGTTTCACGATCTACTAGCCAACCTTTGTACGTCTCTCAAAACTCGCAAACCGGATTGCCATCTTCGGTACGATGCCGGAGAGTACAGCGCCAAGACCCTTGTAAAGCGCGAGCGGTGTCTCGCGCCGCACAATCATGGCACCAGTAGCAATGAAGCCATGGGGTTTTGTCTATGGACGAGAACAGATCACGTCGATCGACGCGCACCGAGCACCATATGGCGGCCACGTACCCCTGGTGCGCGTCCAGATTTGGAGAGCTGCATACGCACTTTGATGATGTCCAGCGGTTGACAACATAACTGTGGTGTGGTGAGAATCTGAAAGAACGAACTCGACTACGGGGAGATGTGCGGACAACGTACTGCTTCCATTGCTCCTGCTATGTCCCCAGCTGTGATGTGGTGCCAAAACCAACCGGCTTCTTGTCTCCAGACGCCCTTGACATATTCGAGAAAGAGGCAGAAAGTTAGCGCATGAAGAGGTCCGGGAGTACGACTTCCATCCTCCATCCTCTCCTCCTAATTTTCACATGCCATTGCACTTCATATCGCACCCCTAACCATACCGCGTATTTATATATCGTCACTCATCTAGTTAGTGTCGTACGCCATTCTTACCATTATTGTCCCCCTTTCTCTCCTCTATCGTGCTGCCTTATATGTCAATGGAAAGTATGGTACTGGAAAGTGGGGATGCTCACCTCAGTCTCGCGCGTACAGCACTGAGGTGACGGCTACTCTACGTCTGCTAGTTATCTAGGTGCGGCCTTTAGGCCCCAAGGGTGTGGTACAGGCTGGTAAACTAAAGGCGGGTGGCGAAGTCTCCGCGTAGAGCGTCTGTGATGTGTAGTTGTGTATATTTGTGCGGTATATGTATGTATGTATGTATTTATCTACGCGAGCCCGATCCGTTTCGGCGCTCCGACGCTCTGATCCGCGCTTCTTAGTTCAACATTCTCCTGCAACTTCATGACATTTACCACTTACACTTTCCCATTCCGAACAGCACTTGGGACGTGACACGCGATGGCACCACTGCTGGACGTATCGGGGGCCCATGCTCCGACTTGTACAGCGTTCATGTACTTTCAGGAGTTCACACATGGCGTAAATTGAAGCGACGGTCAAATCACATACAATAAACACAACCATCGCCCTCCCCAAGCCTGGGTCTGTCTCAGGGAACATCTTGGCCAGCCTCGCTTGGCCCTCAGCGCTTGGCATCACGACTATCCCAGAGAGATCTCAAGCGATCCGTTCTTGTCTTGTGGCCTGAGCTATTCACCCCACGACGTGCGGGTAGCATTCTGACCGTTGATTGTTCCATCCACCTCCTCCCAGTTCCGCGGACGCCCCGGCCCTGATTTCAGTCTCAGAGTCAAACGACGCGGCTTTTCCTTGGCTTTTAACACGGCACGCACTGCTGCTTTCACTACGTACCAGTTCCCGTGGAGCTGGACCTTAACCAGTAAATGAATTGAACAAGCACCGTCTCATCTTCTCTAGATCTCTACATCACCATCGAAGAGCCTCTCCTGCTGCAAACCATGATGGCTAGGACGATGACGCATCTAATTGATTACTGTTCCGTGGCCGCAACACTTGCGATGCCTGCGTTTACGATAACTACGAGTCCTCATTAAAAAAGCAAAGCACGCTCCCACATGCCATACGGACGCTTGAGAAAGCCATGCACTTTGATTAGGAAATACTTCCCCGGCCTTGCCCATTCCTTGTATATGTGCGCGCAACCCAACAATCACTCCACAGGTGTTTATTATAAGCAAATCAGACTATTCGCGGGTGAGGTTGGTGAAGTTGAACAGGTGTTGTGTCAGTGGCTTGCAACTGAACATCTTGTAGAGATCGTATAGTATCGCGTTAATTTGCCCACTGATGGTACAAAACCTTACCTAGTATGATCACTGACGCTAATAGCAGGGAGAATAGAAGAAAATCAAGAAACAAGAAAGCGTAAAAATGGTCCCACTATGTCGTATGAAAGATTAAGAAACGATCAAGCGGTATCCCGGTAAGAAGTATCCGTCAACAAACGATAATATACGTACGGTATTTGTGGAGGGTGTAAAGCTGTCTGATGCAGTGCCTGAACTACAGCGGATAGGTGATGATAGAAATCGCAGAAACCGGGACGAGGCACAGCGGTAAATGTCAGTGGAGGGATATTCACGGGGCATGTTCGTATAGACGGCTGGTCCGAAGGCGAAGGGAAAGAAGGTATACACGGCGTATGGTATGCTAGATGCAATGTGGGCGCAGTGCGCCGCAATCGTAAGTACGTGATAGACAGTGATTTCCTAAAAAAAGATGCGATCGAATCGTTTGCTCCTGAAGTGAGTCCATAGACGAGTCCTATCATGTATGGAGGTATAACTCTAGAATGAAGATGGGTTGCGATGCAGCGACAAATGTTCGATTCACCAACAGCCATCATTGTACTGCCCATACAAGTACTTTTTAGGAAGGTGACAGGAACAGAAAGTATAATACGCACTAGCTGATTCTTGGGGACCGAATAGTTCGCACCAGCGGGGCCAGAGTCCCAGTATTTCAACTGCGGATCTACAGGAAGAGGTACAATCAGCAAATATGAGACTCGTACTATGGTGAGACAAGACAGACTGCTGTATGCCTCGTAATGATTCTGGATGTATTGCGCCGTAGGGTGATCCGCTGGATCGCAACCAATGTTCACAAGGCCCTCGCGCTGGTACACACGCACATAGTCGACGAGCATCTCGGAAGGGAACGTCGTCAAATCGATTCCTTGCCAAATCTCTAAAATGAGTATTAAAAGTGGTCGTATCCAGTGAAAAATAAACAACATACGCGACAAGCCCAAGTTGAGGACTATGGACTAGACACAATCAACATGAGTTAAAGAAAGAGTAAATCGGTGACAGGATCATACCATGGGTTCCTCTGAGATCAACCGCTGGTTGATACCGGAACCATCTGGCCCCTGGCCAGGTCCAACTGCACCCGCACCCATCCTGATCGTCCGTGTGTTGTCCATCTGCCATGTAATGAACCCTTCCGAGCGCGCCTGGGGGCTTGCGAGGTATTCGAATCCTGCGTAGCTCCGATGAGGAAGGGTAGAGGAAGGAAAGGAATGAGGGCGGACCAAAGGTATAGAACACTTGTCCTGATCCCTCAAAGGTGTCAGATGGAAGGTCCGTGAGGCCAGATACAGCTTGTTGTCTATAGCGTGCCAAAATATGGTTAGATGGAATCAAATGGAAAAAGGATACGACTGACGCAGCGGATCCCCTGCAGGGCGGCGCCAAAATCAGCAATATATCGTGCCTGTAAAACCTAACACGTACCTATGTGGGTTCGGACGAGAAATGGTATTATTATACACCATCCAATCTTGGTTAGTGGCACGGTCATATAGATACTCTTGCGTAAACGGAGCAAACTGTGCCGACTGTGAGACTACACCACCAAAACCCTGCTTATTGTGCACGGCCTCAAGTACGTCAATTTCTGGAGCGCCACGACCCTTATCGTTGCTGGGGCCGGGGTGGTCCTCACCAGGGCAGGTACACGCGCTGGACGAAAAACAAGGTTGAGTGGAAGATGACTGGGAGAGCTGAAAAAGCCGCACGAGAGCCTCTGGCCACTCTGATGCGGCAGCCTGGATTCGTACTTGGCCTGCGATGCAGACGAATCCAGAGCCGCTGCGGGGCCAAGTCCAGGATCAGCCTGGTTCGGAAAGGTGCCAACGTCACAAGAATCGTATCTGAGGAATCGTATGAACGTTCAGGTGTTTACTTGAAGGATACGGGAATAGTTACGTGTAGGGCCAAACGCCGTCTGTTGTTGCACCATACCCTGCTCTGGCGAGATTGCCCATCGTCCAGACTCGAGGCGACTGGGTGAAGATGTGAGGACGACCAAAAGGGGAGCCAAGTAAGGTTAAAGACATACATATGCGCGAGTCCCCTCATTGGAACCGGGGAGAGTAAGAGCGACCTCGATGTAACCACCAGTGAAACAAAACTTGTTCCAACTCTGGAGCATGCCAGAGCGATACTGCATCCCGTCATTATCGATCCGAATGTGAAGGGAACCATTGGCGGTATAGACCTGGCCGGAATGGTACCGCTCGTGATCGACAGTGGCCGAAAGGTCGACTGCTTCCCAAAAAGGGTCATTACCAGGTTCAAATGTACGATGGTCAATGTTGAACTCGTCGGAAAAGACAAGAAGATAGTTTTGGCCATCGTAACCGATGCGTGTCTTGACTGACTCTGGTGTGGCGGGATCAATGAGCTGAGGGTCGTCGAGATAACTTCGAGGGACTTGGATGTTGTTGCTAGTGCTGTCTTCGAAAAAGGGCGTGTTGTCATTGCTATTCTCTACGAAAGTGACGACGGGTAATGCGATGAAGAGGGCAAGGAGAGCGGTGATGAGGACTACGAGAACACCGAGGTTCAAGATGCTACGGCGATTCAAGAAGGAGACCTTGTCGTCAGACTCGGGCCCATCATGGAGAGGGTCATCTTCATTTGCACCATCCTGGTCATCCACTGAAGGGTCCCAAGCGTAAGGGACGAGGCCCCCTCTTATTGTTGTTGAGGGGTACTTTGAGTCTGACGAAAGAGTCCAGGTTGACTCTACTGAGCCTGTGGTCGCGATAGAGATACGCGGGTCGACGGTTAACGTCGGGGGAGGAAGAAGACCGCCTTTGTCGTCGATCGCAGCGAGGTGCCACAAAACCATGGAACCACGTTGTGTGGAAGGAAGTTGTGAACCGAGAGCTTGGGAGTCCTCCGACGGGATTCGATTGAGGTGTACATTTTTGGAGACGGGCCTCGGACGCGGAAGAGCATAAGGTGGTGTGGTGGAGGTGTTGGAGTTGGCAGAGGAATTGGGGTTCAGCGGAGAGGGATTCAACGGAGAGGACACAAAGGTGGTGGATGAAAAAGAGTGGGAGTGGGGTCTCGAAGGCAGAGAAGAGGGCTGATCTGGAGATTGGGCGGCGGTTAAAAGTGGAGCGTCGTCTACGGGAGGGCCATTAGGAGTACGGGGAGGGGGAGGAGAGAGCACGGAAGTTGAATCATTAGGAGAGGGTGCCGGTGCCGGTGTCGTCGACCTCGATGGATCATTCGGTATTGACTCGAAGGGATTTGTGTTCACCTGCGAGGAAGGGAGCATTGTGCGAGGGGAACGAGGAGGAGTTGAGGGACGACAGGACGGAGGAAAAGGGAAGGGAGGAGGACACCCTGGCCTGGGAGGGAGGATGGGGAGGATGGGGGTGGGGAGGATGAGGCCGACCGAACGAACGAATGGACAGTCAGTCGTGGGCCTGCAAGTTGACAGCACCGCGCCGCGCCGACCACAAACCACCTTTTCTTCTGCCTTGCCCTGCCCTGCTCGGCCGGCCTCTCCTTCTCTCACGCCCTTACCCCCAGATTTTCTAGACGCCCTCTTATTCGGCCGCTTCCCCTGCCTCGTCATGCGCGCTCCACTGTTACCACGCTGCTAGGCACCCTTCCACCCTCTTACAGCCAGCGCCGTTCCTCTGTCACCGTGTATGGAATAACGTCCCGATTCCACAGCAACGTGCATCAAACCTCGGCGAGTCAAGTCTTTACCCTTGCTTATCGCGAGGATGCAATGCAGCTCTCGATTATTCAATAGCTCTGACCCTCCGTAGGCCATCTAACGCGGCCTGTACTTGTTCTTCTGGCTTGGCATCTAATTTAATTTCCACAATACCTTCCTCTCCTGTGTCCGCGGGATTTTCCAGCGTATTTAATTGTGACTGGAGCATGTTTGCCTTCATGAAATGTGATTTCCGGCTCGTCATGCGCTCCAACAATACGGACTGCTGCCCGAATGGGTGCACAAAGAACGTCCGCGGTGGTTGTCGTGGCGGGATTAGTGGCGCCTGCTGCGCGGGCGATATACTATCGCTCTCTGCTCCCTTCTTCCCTTCTCTTCCCTCCACCAACGGTCGGGTGTCTCCCTTTTCGCCACCGGCAGCAGCGACCTCGTCGGAAAGTCTACTTCGTGGGTATGCCTGCGGACCGGGGTCGGCACCTTCGCCACGGAGCACCTGGCGGTACCTCTCCTTGAGCGCGGAGCATGCCACGACTACACCCGACATCGTTCCATGTGGGTTGCTCTCGGCAGCTTCCACCGCTGCTCGGCGCACGCTCACCAGCCACGGCGCGCGATCGGCGTCCGTGAGCGGCTCGCCCATCGACATCTTGTCCCTATTAGCTTGCGGGTGTAGGTCGTCCGCATCAATGAATGGCAACGACAATGATTCGGCGAGGGCCACAGCCAATGTTGTCTTGCCACTTCCTGATACACCCTACAATGTACCGATCATAAGTTTTGAATTTTACCGAAAGAGACATGTAATGTCAGATCGGCGAGACCTCACCATAACCACGATTACAACACTACTAGCAGTGCCTGGGGGGAATGAGGCGCTGTCCAAGCTGTTGTTCGATGACATGGGCGCAGACAATATAGATACTTGTATTTCAAAGATGAAGGCGCTACGCTACGAAATGATAGATAGCGCTCGGACTTAATGAACTGATATCCAGGTTACGTGATGGTAATGACACGTGTCTCTTGATGTACGGATGACATGTATGTACGAGCCAGTTCCCACCCCCCAACTCCCAACCACGAAGGCCAAATGTTGAGGAATGAGTCTTTGCGCCGAATCATCAAACTTCTGGATCTACAAATAGTTGATTCCTGTTCTTCGTTCTTAATTAATTGTATACAATCAGGAATGACGGGCGAATTGCTTCGTTCTTGATATCGCGATTAGTGCGCCCCGTACCTACGACATGGCGATGCACTCACAGTATACACTGTTTCAGCACCGCCATGCCAGTGTGTCAGTCTAAGCGAATGGTCTGTAGCTACTTTGCACGTACCAATGCACTCATCATAGTTCAAGTCTCTTCCAGGTTCACCGATGACCGCGTCGAATCCCGCCGGTGGCTGTTGAGATTCTGAATGTCGTACTTGGAAATACATCACGGGATCTATACACCGCACCTGTGTCAGGCTTTGGTCAGTCTTGGTAAGCTTGACTGTCTTTCCTATCACAACGTCGTTGAGAAGCATTGTCCTATTCGGAGACCCGCTTCCGGCGTCAATGTAGTAGTTGTTGGCCTAACCGACGTCATCATCTCACTCACTCGACGCGCAACGCCAACTGACCTTGGATGAGGTCGCAGACGTGTAGATACCCGCTCCAAATCGGCCAACATTTGTACTACGGCCACCTGCACGGGCGATTTGGAAGGAGCTCTGTAAAAAAAATAGAGCATGAGTGCCACAAGACGAAGGTTAGACGGACACTCGGATGATACCCCGATAATCTTGCAGGTGGTACAAGCTCTGTTTTGACAAAGTACGCTGTCAAGGGGGGTGTCCCCCAAGCTGCATGCCCGCGTAGTACCATGAAAACGGCGACGTGTGTTTCCACCAGGTAACCCCGTGCGGCGCTCTACCTCCCGTCTAAGGCATTCATAGTCAGTCGGAGGTTCAGTGATACTAAAAACGCATTCAGACTCACTGGTAGCGGGAGAAACGGTCTAACACGGAACGATCTCCATAGATCCTCCAAAGCTACACGCATGTCCTATCAGATCGGGGGAATGTCACACCACGAAACAGAGCAGTCTGACCATGATCACAGTTGGCACATGCGTCGAGTGCTTCCACTGATCCGTGAACTGTTTTACAACTGCGATACTATACTTTCCGTCTGGTGCGTGAGGGATCCTCTATCAAGACTTACCATCCTGGTATTTCGCATTCCCACTGGGGATTTCCAGGATTGTGGGCGCTAATAAAATGTCTCAAAAAGTGCTAGCGCCCCCGGCGGCCAACAGGCTAACTAACCTTTGCCAAGAGCGGTTGTGCTGCACTGCTTAGAACAAAAGTCGCGTTGCTCACCACCGATCTCAGTTGCCGGCATTTCCTTACAACTTTATCGGGATGATTCTTTCGTGAAAACGCGCAATGTCACATGGTCTAGCGAAGCCACTCACAGAAGACAGACATCCGCTAGGCCAAGTTGGACAGCCTCACTAACCGATTTCTGCTATCTCAGCTGGGTTCCGGGGGATGGCCCCACTCTTACCTTCTGTGACGGTTGGAGCAGAATTTTGTCGCATTTCCGTCTGCGTCGACGTATGCTCGATTCTGACATCCGGGAATGATGCATGTATTGTTGCTGGATAGCGGGCTTGAACTCCAGTGACCGGGGGGCGGGCCATTGTTCTTGAACGCCTCGGCGCACCGTTTCCCGCAAAAATCGTGTGCTGAAATAGAGTAATAACCTCGTGTATTGCTGGGCTCCTCAAGTAGACAGAACACCTACCCCGCCCATTGTCAATGTACACAGGCTTCACATTGCAGTTCTTTGACCCTCAGTGTTAGTATGGTGCCAGATGCTCCGAGTATCTGACATATTGCCCAACCTTGCACATGCGCGATTGTGATCTAGCAGGGTTACTTGTCATCATAGCAAATTGAAGTGCTCGAGTATTTCAACAAGAGGAGTATGACCCGTCTGGATCTTGGCAGGCAGTCTTGGTACGATCTGGACGTCGGCACAGTTGTCGCAGTTCGCAGTCGGGACACGGATACAGATCAGATCAGCGATTGCCAGCGCAACTAATTGATTGACTTTGCGCCTCCCCCCCACCACGTGAACTATTTCACACACACACACACAAGACAAAGAGAAGTGTGCTCTAATGTGAGTACCTTCGACGAGCTTGCAGCTTCTCTCGCAGTCGCATGAGTGCCTTGCCGAGCTCGTTACGACCCTGACCATCGTCCCCAATCCCCCAAAACCAGTCGGTCTGTGGATAGGTTGAACCCCGGGAGGCTAGGAGTTGGAAAGCGGTACGTACTGGGCTGTCCTCGATGAGTTCGTGAGAGCCTGTACCTCTTAGCATGCTACGGAGGTAACGGTGCTGCGAAAATTTTGCTTCTAGGACTTTGTCCATCATAGCGACGTTGACCTCCAACCAGTCAGCGCGCTGTCGATGCGCCCGCTTCTTTGCCTCACGCTGGGCCATGCGGGCGGTAGGCAGCCTCCGAATACGTTCAGCGAGTTCCGGGTCTGTGTCCATAAACTTGATCGCTTGAAAGACTGAGAAAGTATCGCGTGATGATGTGCCTTAGTCGCTTTCTATGGCAGAGAGCGTACGGTGCTCCGCAGTCGGATAGACATGCCCGCGATATTCCACGGTGTGGTCGGAGAAGTTTGTGAACCTGGCGATGTGAGGTGAAGTAGTCAATCCCAAGCATAAGTGGTGACAACACACTCCGAGTCACCACTGACTCATAGTATGGTTTATCGGAATCGTAAAAGTAGATTGGTTCCTCCGCGCGATGATCAGTAGCTGGGCGGCTTCCACCTTGAGCGTACGTTTGCCCAGACCTCTCCGTATTGTGATGTGCAGCTGCCGGATTATTGAAGAAAGGGAATATGTAAAAGAAGAAAGAGGACATGGCCAACGTGGAACGAGTGGAGTGAGTCTCAGGCTGCAGGCGTCAAGTGTCAGTATGTCGATCACGTGGATCAAGATAAGCCAGATTGTTAGATTATACCTTGGCTCGGCGATGGACTCACTTTAGATCCAACTTGCTTGCTGCGACCGTGGCAGGATGTCATCTTTTCTTCCTGGCCTCACCTGGTTTACTCATTCTGAAGAAATAAGTCCGTGGAAAAGGAGGCGCAGGGCTGTCAGCGAGCCGACGCCGATGGACGTCGACGGCGAGGAAGGAAGTCAATCCAGGTGTTCTGTCTGCAATGGTAATCATTTCTCCAATCTCGAGGTGACCGGCTCGGATTCTGATATCAGGACATTTGGCACAAAAGACGTAATCTCTAGGTTGCATCCAGATATCTCTCCGATATGTTTCTACCATCGTGGCAGGCCCTATTTCGAGTGCGCCGATGCTCCTCCTCTAATGGTCGCGCGAAGCTTTATTGCCTTTGTTCAGGTTTACAAACTTTTCTTTGCACTCGGTGGAGTACGACGGAAAGATCTACGCCACGGCAGAACATCGTGCGTAATGAGGTCTGGCCATGTGGTGGTAGTGACTCTCCAATCAGTCTATCAAGCATTGAAGTTCATGAAAACTGATCAAGCGCTGACTGAGCTTATACGAACACAGCCTAGTGCACGTGCAGCGCGCAGGGAGGCAGGATTTAAACGCTCCCACCAACGGCCAGACTGGTTTGATGTGAACGTCAAGGCGATGGACGCGGTACTCCAAGCAAAATTCACGCAGCACGACGATTTGCGAGAGAAGCTTCTCGAAACGGGCAATCGAGAGCTCATCGAAGATAGCCCTGTGCGCCGCTCGGTGCTGTTCTGACACGATTCTTGACTAAGTACAGAATAGGACGACGCGTTCTGGGGAATCGGAAGTGATGGTCAGGGGCGAAACGAGCTTGGAAAGGCGTTGATGCGCCTGCGAGGGCGACTTCGGGAGTGCACGCGTTGCCCTCCCGGATTCCAATCTCCCTTGATACCGATCAAACCTCCGGATCCTGCTCCCAAGCATACGTTGGTATGTGTTCAACTCTTATGTTGTGTATCTGAGTTAGTAATACAGCCCACGACAGTAAGCTCGTCATCGTGACCTCAACCCCAGATATTATTTGGAAGCAAACAGACTATGTGCACCACCTGTATGTAACAGTAATAATCATGATCAACTCATTACTGCACGTACACCAAAGACCGTGCTCCGAGGGAGAGTCTATTCTCAGAATCTAGCTTCCCTCGAATTCGAAGCACGTATGAAAGGCCTCGCAGATAAACAACTTGAACTGCGCTGCAGTAGTCAGACTAATCTACTGAACATAGCGAGTGATGAGGAGCCGGAAACGCAAGAATCTAAGGTGGGGTTGACGAGGTAGGGGATCTGGAGATCAGTGGACGATCGGGACAATGGCACACTCCTGTGTTTCACTGACATCGCAGCGCATACCTCAAGGCCGGCCGATTACATATAAATCCTAAATACAACAGTCAGGAAAATCTAGCAACAGAATGGCTATCACATGAGCGGGACGACTATGTAGCTGTGATGCTACAACCATGAGGTGGATCTCATGTTGATGATGGCACCCAGAATCCACGAATTTCCCAGGCCGTGACTTCCTGTTTTGCCTCTTGTCAGACTAATCCATAGTGGCCATTTCGAAGGCGAGCGAGCGAGCCGGGGCGTCCCGTACTAGCTATACCTGGCATGCCGCAAGTTGTAGATCAAGGACAAGACGCGGAAGTCCTAGGCATCGGGCCCTTCTTCCGTGTTTGTAGTTATCCGTGCTATCGAGTGTGCTGATTCCAAATAGATAGTACGGACAGAAAAGGGTAGCGGGCAGAAGAAGACACAGTTCCCAGAGCACTCGGCGTTGTTAGAACGTGTGAGAGAGAACAGTCAGAGTCGACGACCTGAGCACGGAAGACAAAGGCATACAACACTATACACTTCTGCCACCTAATTCGGGCCGGATAGATCCGGGATAGATCCGGGGCGAGTATATACAGTACGACGGGCACACGCGGCCAGGGCCACCACCTCTCCAATCAACCATCATCCTCTCGTTCTCGTTAAACATGACCACTTCCCTCGACCAACTTAAGCAGACAGGAACAGTCGTTGTCTCGGATTCTGGTGACTTTGAATGTGGGCTTTGGTGCTTCTCAGAGATTTCCATGCACCTAACTTCAGCGAAATAGCCATTGATATCTACAAACCCCAGGCAAGTTCATAATGACCTGAATTCTCGCATCAAAGTTCATAATACAGCCGTAGGATGCAACGACAAATCCGTCGTTGTTACTTGCTGCAGCCAACAAACCCGCATACTCCCGCCTGATTGATGTAGCAATCCAATACGGCAAGCAGAAGGGTCGTACTATTGATGAACAGGTCGACGCTGCCACCGACCGTCTGGTGCATTTTCTGACACAATCATCCGACGATTCCCACTTACATGGGATTGTAGCTCGTCGAATTCGGTAAAGAGATTCTCTCCATCATTCCCGGTCGTGTTTCTACCGAAGTCGACGCACGTCTCTCCTTTGACAAGGAGAAAACTAAAGCCAAGGCTAAACACCTCATTTCACTTTACGAGTCCATCGGAATCAAGAAAGAACGTGTGTTAATCAAGATCGCATCGACCTGGGAAGGTATCCAAGCCGCGCGCGAGCTCGAGCGCGACGATGGCATTCACTGCAATCTCACCCTTCTCTTTGGCTTTGCCCAGGCTGTTACTTGTGCAGAGGCTGGCGTCACTCTGATCTCGCCATTCGTCGGCCGAGTGCGTCATCCACTCGTGTCTCCGTCATATTACATAAGCTGACTACCCTTTGCAACTAGATCCTCGATTGGTATAAGAAGGCGACCGGGAAGAACTACGAAGGTGACGAGGACCCGGGTGTCAAGTCGGTCAAACGTATCTTCAATTACTACAAGCAACATGGCTACAAGACCATTGTCATGGGTGCATCATTCCGTAACGTCCGTGTCTATCTGCACAACCTCCTCCACCCTTCCTTGTTACTGATTTCCCACGTATTCACTGTAGGTCGGCGAGATCAAAGCACTCGCAGGCGTGGACTTCCTCACTATCTCGCCTGCCCTCCTCGAGGAGCTGAGGAAAGGCACCGACCCTGTCCCCAAGAAGCTCGATGCACCAGCCGCCGCACAGGCAGACCCAATCGCGAAAGTTTCCTTTGTTGAAAATGAGGCCGAATTCCGTTGGGAGCTTCTTCAAGACCAGATGGCTTTCGACAAGCTCCACGAGGGTATCAAGAAGTTTGCTGAGGATGGCCAGACCTTGAAGGACGTGCTTCGCAAGAAAATCGAGGCTTAGTTTATGTCAACATGCTGGTTCGTTGTAATGTTTAGTGTACGAAAAGAGAATTGTAAGAATGTAGCAACGGTAGCCAAAAAATGGGCAGGGTGATTGTATTCATACCTTGAGAATGTCCTACAACTCCCAATGTGTGGAGAGCCCATATTTTCGTACAATGCAGCTGATTCCCTTCCTATTCATTGCCATCAGGCAGGTGCCCCTCCGTCATACAGGATCAAAAGTGACGACATATATATTGTGCATCAACCGCGTCAACTTGGAAGTCAATCGATGATACCCAAGTATTGAATAATGAATATATTCGACAAAGCTAATTTTTTCAGGTTGTGGGTGCCGGCGCGTGCGCACGCTGGTGGACATCTCTCCACTGCTCAAAACCCTTGAATGGTACCTCACCACACAAGTTGCGCGTGATGCTGTGCAATTCGTCCAGCAGCTATGTAAAAAGATCGGGGTAAGCAGTCATTCTTGTATCTTGGGGTAGTCGCGGCACGAACCTCTGTGATTTGAAGTACGCCGATCACCGCAGTCGCATAGAACAGATAATTTAGCGAGCGTAGTTCTTGTATGTGGTCCAAGCCTGTCGTCGGCGGAGTGGTAGAAGTTACCATATCGTGGTATAGCAGTCGATCAAGCAAGCTTTGCGGAAGCACGGTATGCATTGGTTCTCCGGTACGAAGCGACTGGGCGACGAGCGAGAACACGGAGAGAACATCCGAGATCTGGAGAGAAAACCAACGCCTTAACGATGCTTTTAGGTGAGTATTTCGTAAAAGAGATACGGACGAAGTTTGGGTTGACGACTTTGGTATGATGTAGAAAACCTGACCGCCATTCGTCGTCGAGCTCTGAGAGTGCACCTCCGAGCTTTTCGAAATCATCAAACGAACATATTCAAATGAAGACTCGACTGACCTGCGCGAGCACCGAAACCATCTCTTGTTGTACATCAGCAAGTCGGTTGTATTCCTCGTGCGGCCAATGGCCCCGCACATTCCCCTCCCATCTCGCCCATCTCGCTTTCTCTTTCAAGTCACGAAGTTGTAGCGCAATCGTGGACAAATTATTACGGAAGGAACTGGCAGGTGCTGAAAGACCAGTCTTCAGCTCTTTCGAAGAGGGTATGTCCGTAATCCAGGCGGACATAAGTGATGCATATGTGTGCGACAGCGAGGTGAGAGTCTTGGCGCAGCCGAGTCGCACTGCTTTACGAGCAGATTTAGCGGGGAAAAGCATCAAAATAAATGACGCAGCAGAGCCTGGTTTAACGTTAGCGGGGAATAATGTATAAAATTTACAGACAGACACACCAATCATGACTAGTGTCCAGCGTTTCCAAGCAACTGGCCATCCAATTCCGACATTGGAGATAACATAGAGGTGGCCATCAATCCAGGAGTATCCTACAATGAGAACGACAGTGGACTGGAGGGCAATCAGGGCTCAAAGATCTAATGAAGGAACGGCTGCTGCATACAGCCATGAGAATAACACCCTGGAGGTACTGCTGAGGGGCAAATAGCCGGATGAACATGAGAGGCACAAGGAAGACACCGACGCTCGCCGCCGTCCCGTACACATTTCCACGTGCGTGGGCATTCCCTGAATAACGTTCAAGCTGAGGGAAGGATGGGAACAGTAATGACACTCGCCAATATACCAAGTTAGCAACCCAATGATGAGACCACAAAAAGTCCCAGTAAGCCGGATGAAGTAGCTTTTCCGTGTTAGTCAAAGAAGGGGAGGACGAGAAAAGAGATCCACTGACTTATACAACTGGTCACCTGCATATATCGTCAACGTCGTCTGAGCCATGATAAGTGCCCTAAGACATCGTGTTCAAAATCCTGATGGTCACCATCTGAGGTTGTCATACCAGATGCCCTTTTGTACGTAATAAAAGTCTGCCAAGTGAAAGTCACTACTGAGATGAGCAACCATGTGTCGGGGATAACTTACGCGCAGTCGTCCTGACTACTGCTGGAACCCAAAGGGCCAGAGAAAGGAATACATATCTGAAGACAAACTGGGGAGCCACCGTTAAGCTATTGATTGCTGGGGTCGAGACAAAGGTGAGAGTACCAGAGCCTCAGGCGTTTTGGTCCAATGGTAAATGACATGTAGGCCACTCATAATCTTTTGCAAGACGTTAGTTGGGGGTCGGCTATCGGGATCACGTCCTGGGGAAAATGAATTGAGGAGATGTCCCCAAAAGGGCTTTGATTGATACGGACGGTATTCCCCTGCTTCTGGGATGATCTCCTCAACCTCCTCGGATTCTCCATAAGCACGCAAATCGCCCTCGGTACTCTTCTCTACGAAAAAGGCGTGCGCGAGCTGGCGCAAGCCCTTGGGGGCCCACAGCCGATTCTTTCTACGCTTGCTGGTGATTTCCCGCACAGTCTCCACGACGATTTGAATGGCCTCGGAGACAACAACAATCGATGCGCTGAAAACATAGCACACGTAGAGACCGCGCAGCGGGGGTGCGGCAGTGCCTAGGTGCGGTTCAAATGGCTCGAGGAGACGCAGACGCTCAGTTGCCTTGAATTTGGCCAGCGCAACTCGGAGGCGTTCAGCTGCGGCTTCCAACCTGTTTTCCTGCTCAACCAGTCCATCTACAGTGCTGTGCCAGCTCCAGCGAGTGGTGTTCACAAAGCTGATAGTACCGCTGACCGCGGTGAGTGCGTCAGATGCAGCAGAACGGAGCTCGTATGTCGTATCGCGGAGCAGAGGTAAGAGGTCCACGAGGCGGACAGAGTTCTGGCGTTCACTCGCCTCATTGCGCTGAAACATCTGTTGAACAAGGAATGTATCCGTCAGTCCTGTGCTCTGTGAGGTCCTCTTGACGGATTCAGAGTCTAGCGCTGTGGGATTGGGTGTATTACGACCGATGTACTTCACGAAGCTCATAAGGCCACCTGGAGAAGAAGTGAGAATCTGTAATAAATGGGAAGCAAAGCACCACCAACTTATACGAGAGATGACGCTGAACAAAGGTTCCTCAAGTTGCCTTGCGTCGTCACCGTTCCAACGGCCCCAGCTAAACTCTGCATTTATGAACTTGCCTTGCAGCGTCACTTCGGATGAACCACAGTTAGCCTGGATCGGTGACCATAGGTTGAAAGAAACGTACATCCTTGATGGATTGTGAACATCGAAATCCTAGCGGCACGCAACTGCTCGGACTTCGGGCTCCCAGGAATGATTGATCCTGGGACAGAAGTTAGTAAATCCTCTTGTGCGTCAAGCAGAAGTTTCATTTGGCTGATAAGAAGGGTGACAGTTCCCAAAAATGCATGATGGGCTGTTCGAGGGAAAACAAAGATTGTGACCACGATTGCGATCGCCATATACATTGAAACAGGAATGAGTATGGCGTTGAGAATATTGTATTGGGTAAAGGGGAGCAGAGGGCCGATGGTCTATGCAGGAATCAGAGAATGACAGACGGGTATGAGGGTGACGTACACAGAATATATCAATCGCAATTGTTCCAAAGATACTCATGAAAACAAGAGATTTGTAGTAAGCGCGGATGATGGCGAAGAGAAATGTGCCGACTCCGAAAAAGACGCCGAAGACGGCTGATGACCTGGCATAGGTCAGTGCCGATACCAGGCGTTCGGGTTAAAACTGACCGGATATCAAGGAATTCTCCTTGGAATATCTCTAATTTAAACACTTGATCCGGGTTTGCAGAACCAGCAACGCTTCGCGTGACGAGGTGAGATTGTGTGGCAACAGAGCAGGAGTGAACGTGAACATACGATTCTTGGGCCTGTTGGAGGGATGACTTGAGGAGGACTTTATCACGAGCTGCTGTAGCAGCTTTCATGCCCGCTGCACCAATGCCCCATCCCAACAGTACTCCAATCATTAATGTCGATATGGTCTAGTTTGTATGGGTCATGAAAGTTATTGAAGAGGTATTACATCACTTACGAAAAAGAACAACTGCACCGGAAACGAAGGAGGTAAAAAAATGGATGTCAAGAAAGCGAAGAATGCCCTACAAAAGTTGAGGGTCAGAATTCGTTTCAACTGACGGATACGATGTGCATGATGGAAGGACTGTGGCACAGGACGGTCGGGAGCTCAACCACCGACTATGAGAAAGTTCTCAGGCCAAGGATCATCCACAGCGATGGTGCAAGACGAGCGCTACATAATGATCCGACGTTCACCATCGCTGTCAAGGCCATGAAAACCGCCCGGCAGTCACCCTGGAGGGTATGATACGCACGCATTCCCCATTGTCTTTAAGGTCTTATCAGGTAGCATTAGAATAAATGCTGCCCAAGAACCTAACCAACAGCGCAAGAGCATCCTGCGGCTCTGCTTTGAACGAATGTTCGTGGTCACCCATGGAGGAAGGAGTTCAAGAAAGCCTTTTTTAGGCTGTGATGGCACTGCCGGTAGAGACGCAACCTGAGAGGAATTTGGGGATCTTGGTGCTTCGGGGGCTTTTGGCTTGGATGACATTGAGGGAAAGGGTGCATCCTACACTGATGGATGGTTGATTACTGTATAAGTTGATTGGACCACGCGGTCAAGCCTACCATTCAACAGGAGCCGAACCTCTCTCCTCATCTCAACTCATCTCCCACAATTGAAGACACCTCTGATCCACGCAACTGAAGGCCATCCAAAATACACCCAGATAAGTGAACCGTTTGCTGAGAGCAATGGCCAATGGGATTCGCTATGCGCACGTGCCGACTTGCCTGACACCGAATCGGGTAAGGGTACGCGAGGCACGTGTGGGAAGTAAGAAGTAATGTAGAGCATGCGGACCAGACCAGGGCATGCACTATGCACTGAAAGAAAGGGACTCCAAACCAGTCCTACGGCGGCATCGCTCATAACCAATCTGGGCACTTCGCTGATGCCAGCGAAGAAAAGAAGACACACTGAATATACACTAAATACGAGAGATTAGACACTGTAGTGCTAAATTTAAATAAGCGACAGACTCACAAGTGGTACCCTGCCATACTTCTTGTCCTGTATACAGGATTCTTAACAGTCACCGATGGTCGCGATACAGATTGACTAGCCATCAGTAAGGGGTCTTCAAGTTCTGAATAGCAGCATCTTGCGGCTGAGCGCTGCCATCCCGGTGCGTAAAGGAGATGTGCCTACTAAATACACTGTTGTACTGGCAGAGTACACAGTCACTGGCTTGTCAGTGTTGCCTCATTCTCCGGTGCGGTGACCAGGGGTGCTATCTTCAAAAACAGAGAGATATTTAACTCTCCGATACATTGGCGGTCCTATTCTACTAAAGCTCAAGTAACTCTGAGAATAAGACCAAGTCACAACTACTAGTACACAGAGTGAAAAAGGCTGGGGCTATGGTTATAGAAAACACGCTGGGGTGTAAGTCTACAACTCGAAAGCTCGGAGATGGTGGTGGCGCCCTCAGGCTTATGGTCACCCGGGGCGCTTCGGTATAGTAGCTAGCCTCGATGATGCTATTAAACATAAACCGTAAACAAGACAAGGGTTGCCATGAGAGCTGATGCAGCCGGTTTGAGGAGATGGTGGCCAGGGGTAGAGCTTGAAGAATGAGGGAAAGGCGTGTTGGGCGTGACGGAGCAGTAGTTCAGTTCGATTACAGCAGCGGGTGAACGCGGAGGTATAAGAAACACGAGAGCATCATAGAGGAAGCCGTCCTTTCTCTCTGCAGACCACTGACGACCCGCTTGGCATAGGATTGGGATGTCCAAGCCAGGATCTTCCTCCTCTCGACCGAGCACTTCTGCCACCACGGCTGGCGAGAAGCTCCCGAATCCCACGGTCTCACCTCCCGCGGTCTCACGTACTACGCGCTTTGTGCGGGGCGTTTGGGATTTCATACGCCCTCAGCCATGGGTGATCAATAACATCCGCCAGAGAAAGTCACAAAAAATTCTCTTTCGATCATGGCTCGCATCATGGGCAATACTCGTCGTTATCTTGCCCACCCAATCCCTCGCGACCTTTGGGAATCTGTGCGTGCAGTCTACTGTCTTCGTGTGCGCTCTCTTGCATTGACGGAAGCGATGCATCCGTAGTGCTTATTTCGGGCCACTCTTCTCTATGTTAATCCCTCCCGGGTACCCGGTACACATTTATGTCGTTGTATGTGTCATTCCTCGGGCTCGAGATCCTGCCGTCAGTCTAACTAGTCTCGCTGGAGTACAGATTGTCGTTCAATCGTTGCTGGGACTGCTAACAGGTTGGGGCATTGGATCAGCCGCAATGAGGGCATCAATAGCTGTGCGCTCGCACCTTGTCGACGAGGCGACTTTGCAAAAAGCCGTTGATAAGTAGGTCACTTCGCGAGTCATTTAGTAACACTTTTTGATATGACTCCGAACACAGCTCTCGTGGCTCTGTAAACCCAGATTTACTCTATAAAATTGTGGTATTCCAAGGTGACTTTCTGGATGCTAGGTGAGTCGAAGGTCAATGGTCGAAAACAGCGTATTATGTTATCTGAACATTCCGTCAGAGCCTCAGTTATGTTTGGGGTTTTCTTGGGCTGCGGTGTCGTACTATTTGCCTTGGTTCGCGCATACTCCCCTCCATTCATCTTCTTCTCTATCTTTGGTACCATTGCCCTCGATATCGTCTGCGTACGTAGTTATTTCCTGCTCTCATGCATGCTCATATCATGTTCTCCCCTCAGGCTATCGGTCCTCTCTACCCTTTCTCAAACTACAAAATCCTCAACAGTCAACTTATCGCCTCATCTACTTATTGCGCCATCGCGCTCCTCTGTTGTTTTGTCCTCTTTCCCGAGACTGTGAACCATGCATATCTTGGCCTGATATCAACAATTCTTAACAAGGTCCAGGCAATGCTCGCGATGCAAGATAGTTTTCTATCTCCTCAGCCCGGCCACTTCGGCCCAGACTGTCCCAAATGGAAGGCACTGACTGGAATACGCGTCGCTGTTATGACGATGTATCAGTCTCGTGATTATCTATATTATCATCTTCTTGGGCTGTTGTTCATGTCATGCTTCTTCAGTCGTAGGATTGACTATCTACCTTCAAAGCGAGTTCAGCATCGGCCGCTGGAGTGGTGATGATGCATACGGTCTCGCAGATCCACTTCTTGCAGTTGTCTCGCGAATTAGTATGTTTTATTACTGTACCATAAACTGTCTGCTCTAATATCCGTGTAGATGGGTTGCTAAGTTTCGCCAAGCACCTCCGCGATCTACCCTCTCCACCCGAGGCATCCTACATACTCGCACCTGGTTCTGTTTCCTCTGACACACACCTTCTACACCAAGTTTTTTTCCCGGACGTGACACGCGAAGCTGCCTTGAAACTCACGCTTACTGAGGTTCTCCCGCACGTTCGCGATGCAACGGCAGACCTTCGTGCCGCTACTATAGAAGGAGTGGCAGCCGCCCGGGAGTTAATTGATGCAGCCAACAGTGACCGGCTCTTTTCGC
Source organism: Russula aff. compacta (assembly GCA_003313875.1). Lineage (NCBI taxonomy): Eukaryota > Fungi > Basidiomycota > Agaricomycetes > Russulales > Russulaceae > Russula > Russula aff. compacta. The sequence continues at coordinate 16,904 of QLOT01012238.1, read as the reverse complement.
GCTCTGGACCGATTTCCCCGCTGCAAGAACGTCTTGACGCAGCCAACGACAAGCTCCTCGCAGCCCTGGACAATTTCAAGGAGCGCGGTACTAACGCTGTGCTTGGCGCCTATGGACAAAGACTTCAATCAGACATGCCACTTAGAAGTCTTTATATCGGGTATGTGTTCAGCTCAACGACGGTGATAATAGGAGAGGTCGTACTTTCATTCGCCCAAACGGTGGCCGAGACAAGTGCACGACGTCGAAGGTCTCGCCCATGGGGTCCTTCAAGTCTGAGGCATGTGATGAATGCGCTGCTCAAGGGGCGCAGAAAAAATGAAGAACAAGCTTTCGGCGAGGAAGAGAGAAGCGATACATATTCGGATGAAGACGACATCGTGGAGAAACAATTTCGTAAGAGCCCCTTCTTGACTGGCGATCAATATCACTGCTGATTAGTATGCACCCAAATGCAGATTTGGATCCGGATAGCCATCCGCCAACGAATCTGTTTCAGAAGTTCATGCACCTGCTGCACCTTTCAATCCGGTGGACAAAGACAGCTGAAGCTCTGGTGCGTCCTATTATCGTCTCATCATCTTGCCATTTCCTGTAGAGGTGCTGATGCCATGGGTTCAAGTTCGTCTTCCGATACGTGCTGCTTAGTATCCTGCTTTGGCTCCCAGCAGTGTTTAAGAATAGTGCTCGTATGTGATGGATGCCAGGTGTCTCTGTCAATGATTGACACATAGCAGATTTCTTTTACATCAATAAGGGCCTTTGGTAAGCTATGCCTGTTGGCTTCACCAGATATCAGTTTACCGTTGGTACTTCAGGGCTATGATCATGGCCCAGACCATCCTAACAGTCTATGCAGGCGATCAGATTTACAAGTAAGTAGTCCCTGGTCTCTGAGTGTTGCACCCTTTCTTTACTTGGTGTAGCTACGTGATCCGAATTGGGGGCACGTTCGTGGGGCTGGTAGTAGCCGTGCTCATCTGGTATATCGGTAGGCGTTCTGTATTCATTTTTCGCGGGTCTTACTCACTCGAGGATCCAGGGAATGGTAGTGGAAAAGGCAGCCCATATGGTCTCGCCGCCAGCTACGCGGTACTCACACTTCCTGTCATGTTTGTGAGGCTGTTCTCCCCACCGAAGTATATGACGGGCGTGTTGTTAGGCACTGTTTGTACTGGGTACTACTCATCCTTTTGCCTCGCTCACTCGGTTTTAGGCCACAGTGTCGCTTATCATAGGATACTCATGGGTCGACGGTCACTTGCCAGTAATCTCTAATCCTGGTATTGGATGGAATGTTGCGTGGCGTCGGTGGACCCTCGTGATGATTGGTAGGCGACGGTGCTTTCTTTTCTTTTTCCTTGTTTATCAGGTACTACAGGATGCTGCTCCTCCTTTATCATCATGATGCTCCCACCAAAGTCCGGACGTAAAGCCGTGCGTCTACGCGCAGCCGCTTCAACTGATGCCCTTGGACACGTCTACACTTTGCTGATGTCTACTTGGATCACGGAGAACGACGCAGGGGAGGAGGCTTCATTCACATCATCGAACTGGGTCAAGAGGTTCAGAGGACGGCTTATCGCCGTCACGGCTCAAATTCTGGCTAGCAAGCAGCAGATGATGCTCGCAACTTGGGAAGGAAGCATTCGCGGGCGTTGGCCACGGGAGGAGTATGCCAAACTGACAGAGGTTCAAGAGGATATGATTGGGGTACTAGCTCAGGTGTGTGGCATCGAGTAAGTTTAGGATAATACATTGATCGTGTACATCCGCTCACAGCTTGGCGGAGCACTTTGGAAGCTCGATACCAAGTGGCGATTATCCCTCTTACACCACACGAGAGTGGTCGACCCGAATTTGGTACGTTATTCTTCTATCGTATTCATTCTACAGCCTTATTCTGTTCAAGATTTCCGACGTTGTGTCTGTCTTTTCATCAGTGTCGCAGTCCCTCCGGACGGGCGAGCCCATGCACACCGTGCTTCCCCAAACGTTGTCGGATCGCCTATTCCTCAATCACATGGTTGTGGTATCCTCGACTCCTGACCTTGACGGTCATAGCGGAATTGGCCCGGAAGGGACGCAGTCACTTGACCATATGTTCTATACATCGGCAGTTGTCGCTATTTACCAATTGATGCAGGTGCGCTTTCGAGGGTTATGCATCCTAATATCGATGTTGACAGTGCGCTTGTGTGCAGTGCTTGGATGAACTTCATGCCGTCACTCGCCGACTTTGCGGAGAGGTGCCTTTACGTGGTTTTGAGAGATGGATGGTCCAGAACAAGTCGAGGCGGGGACTCAGAACTGCGCAGAGCAACCTTTCACGAACGGATACCGTCGCTGAGGGAGAACCACTCATAGTGGGTGAAAAGAGTGGTGGAGAGGGATTTTAGGGACTTCCAATTGCCTTGCCTGCCTTTATACGTACTGACTAGTAATAGCGTCAATTGCCAATGGTTGGTGATTCAGATACTTGTTGAACTTGGACTGCTCTTCGTTCGATTCACTACTTGTATTATGATACCAGGAATGGATGCGAAAATCAAAGCAGGTGTCACACCGCATGTCCACTTGACCCATTTGTCCACGATGCTTTCCCGGCGGTGCGTTGTTTAGACTTCTTTTCTAATTCTACTGGCGAGGACTGTAACACGGATGAACAAGACTATGGGGTGGGTAAAAACTCTGACGGCCACTAGCAAGCCAGTTTACGGGAAACGATTTTCAGTTATATTCTGTCCCCGCATTCACTTGCTCATTTGAGCATACAAAAAAAATAGTTAGTAGTTGTTATAGACCTTGAGTGAACGGTGTTTTGACGCAAGTCAGTAGTACTCCTTGTTCGCAATAAAATCAGCCAAGTATTCAATCATTTTTGCGGTTTCTTCGCCGACAGGTCGTATCCATTGTTCTGGGAGAGCAAAACCAAACTGAGGTAGACCGAGTTAAGGATCCACCAAGGTTGGGATTGGACACAAGACTCACAGTGCCCGTGTCACGCAAGTGGGCGGCGAAGGAATACTTGACGCCCATCATTTTGTACACCCAGTCAACTATGTTCCCAGGAGCCCTTGAAAGGCACATAGACGTAAAAGGAGCTGCGGATGCCAGAAGACTTATTCATTCAACTGACCTATATAGTGTCGAACACAACGCCCCCGTCTAGGATACCAAGCGTGATCAACCACCACTTGGAAAGACGACGTAGGGCTTACGGTGAACTTTGCCCCATGCGATTTCATCATTGCAGATGCGGCTCCGGATATAGCCTCCAACTGATCCTCAGCATCTTTCGGAGTTTTCTTGCATGAATAAGAAAACGGTGTGGACACTGCGAATGACGCGTTATTACCATAAAGCTGTGATCCATTATCGAGGTGCACGTACACATTTGTCCGTAGCTTCGCAAATCCACGAATCCCTTTAAGTGCGGCAAACGCGAGAAATAATTTTCCATGTTGTTGACTTCAGGGGCCTGGAAAGGGCGGTTTCCGGGATACCAGTATGAGCAGGGGTCCTCCCGGCCTGATCTGTCAACATGCCACTGGTCTGCCCTAGCCTTCCACTTGTAACCCTAGTTTCTCGCATCAGATTGCGGGAACAGTGAGGTTGTGAATAATAAAACACACCCAATTCCTGGGATGAGTCATTTGTGAGACCATTCAGAGGAAGGTTGGAGCTTGCGTACCTATTCATGTCAACGCCGACACACCGGGCTTCAGGACCATGCTGCAAGCGATTTTTGTACCTGGGATGGAGTTGAGAAGATGAGCCCCCAAATGGTGAGGTAAACGCACCAAAATCGGTCTCGCTCCCAGGTATATACGTATCCATCTGGGTTCGGGACGGGGACGATATAGAAATTCTATGCCCTGATCAGCATTGACCGTCTTGTCAAAATTACACAACTCTTACATTTCGATCCAGCAGACGGGTGAGAGAAAACTCCTCGGAGGAGTTAGCCAGGAGAGCGTGTGCGATGTACAACGCAGAAGCAGAGGCAATCCACTAAAAGTTGACATCTATTTTTGAGCCAGCAACCTGAGCATGATAGAGCCAAGGGACCGACCTCGCGAGCGTGCTGCGCGCCTGTGATAAGGAACCCGCGGCGTAGGTTTGCGGCATTTTCCTTCCCTTTCCCTTTCCTGTTAAACACGACCTGTGAATTTGGGTCGTGTGACACGGAGTTGGTGGAAGCGCCCGTGGAGATCTCGAGCGCAAACATCTCTCTTCCCTCGCCGCTATGGCCAAGCGGAACGATAGAGACCTGCCGCGGGTACGCGGCTGCGAGATCGCGTACGAAACTCTCGATCTCCCCGAGTGGGTGGTATTGTTCATGGAAGGCGGCGGTGGAAGGCGACGTGACGTCCCAGTGTGTCCCGTCGACTGTAGGCGCTGGTTTGGCGTGGGGAACGAGCCTGCAGGAGGAACACGCTCCCCTGTGGATGATGGGATGGCTTGCGCCTGGGGGTGGACGGAAGGGTAAGAGCCCAAGCTCGGCCTGAGCGATGTCATGGCGCGGGAAGTAGACGTCGACGTGAGAAGGGCTCATCTGCCACAGGTCCCATTCACGCAGCTGCCAATTCCAAATTGACTGATGATTTTCCCGGCAAGACAAAAGAGCCGACGTACCTCGGCCCACGAAAGCAATTCGTCTGTCTCGTTGCCCGGAGCGGGTGAGAAACGGTAGAGGATTCCGCTGTCATTGTCAACTTGAAGGGGAATGGCCCGGGAGGAGAGGATGACAGAGTATACAAGAAAGGCAAAGGTCAATGACAACGGTGACAGGAGCATCTTGGGGCGTAGCGGAGCTGAGGTGAATCCGCGAGTTGGTGTTATATGGCACAATACAGGGGGGGGGCCAACTCTATCTTACACCCTACAAGGCTGTGTAGTACTAACAGGATATGCGCTCCACTAGAACGGTCGTTTAGGTTAGGTTCGCCGCTCTCCAAAGGTTCTTAACAAGGATCTCCGATGAGGTATAATAAATGGGGGCCTCACCGCGTAGTATTCCTATCTATCGGCCCATCCCATCCCCGCGGCGGGTATTCCACGTAACTTTGCCCGGCCTAGAACTCGCAATTTGTTATCTGTTATCTACTGGAACTCTGAGCCTAAGTGTGAGATTTGCGCACACCCTGGACAATACGGCGGCTCGTATGATCCATGTGTACACGTGTCCTTCAAGTTTGCCATGCCCTATCTTTCCAGACTCAGGGGTGGGTTCTATCCGGAATAGCTAGGTGGGCATGATATCACGATCTTATCATCACCAAGTCTTGGGTTTGCCTGAACTAGACTACTCTTGCGCATCCTTGCATGCTCAAGTTTTTCTGCTAGCGAGAATGATCACCGTTATTCGGACTTGCACTTGTTTTGCTGGGCGCACGTCATGTGGCATACACGTGGGGACCTAGGCTACTCTTGTGGGGGGCCTTTAAAGGTGTGGTGGGTGTGCATGTGCATGTGGTGTTGCATGAGACCATCACCATTTTTCACCGATCCTTTTTGGTAGCTCACAATTCGTGAGATATATGTGCCCATTAAGAATACTGTTCGTGTGTACTGCTAAACTTCGAATACCATTTTGTTTCGTGAGAGGTCACTTAAGAGTGGGCCATAGCTGCGTGATAGGCGCAGAACGTCTGTTCTCAATGGGCGCACCGTGGCGTCTGAGGGCAGTGGTGTGTCGCTCACCCTTGCCTGGTACAGAATTCACAAGGTTTCAAGGACTCGCATTTATCGTAGTCTATGATGTAAGAATATGTAAGTGCTGAAAGCAAGACTTGGTGCAGGAGAGCGGGTTCTCTCACTCCTCCCCCAACTCCTGTATAAAGTGAGCGATGATAACATGTAAAACGATCAGCATGAGTATGAGCTACAATAATATTACAGAACCCTGATGGATGCTTGAAATTGAAAACAAAAAGGCCAAAGTAAAAAAAATGATGGGGGGGGGATCAGGTGAAAATAGCCATCATCGTCCTGTCCAACGCACTCACTGGCCCATGCTCTGTCGTCGCTCGTCCAGCTCCAATTTGCCGATTACTTCCTCCGAGGTGATGCTGTCCGTGCGTGAGCCAGGTCTCGGTTGCGACACCAGACTTTGCATGTGCGCACGTGCGGCGTCCTCCCGCGAGCTCCGGTTCGCACTCACGCTCCCGCTCCCGCTCGACTCTTCCGTGATCTCGCTGATACGCTCCACCCGTCGTCCAGGAGAGGATATATTCCGATATTCCCCATCGCGGGGGGCGGGTCCTGGACTCGACTGTGCTCGGCGTCGGGGACTGCTCAGCATCTCGAGCGATGCCACAAAAGTTGCATTCATGCGACGTAACTGATCATCGACTGCATCCTCACTCGTAAGAAGTGGACCTGTTGTAGCAAGCCCTAACCCGAGCGCATTGCCCGAGTCCGGACTTCCACGCGCATAGGGTGGCGCGGCGGGACTGGACGACCGCGATGGTTGCCTGGAACGATCAGGTACTTGACCAGCGAGCGGAGGGTCTCGTAGAGGGTCGGGATTCTGCGCGCGGTAGTGACGGTTTAATGGCTTTGGTTGGCTTACATCGCTGACAAATGCGGATAGATCCTCTTCGTCCGCATTCCCGCCAAATAGTAATGGGCTCTGAAATGCCAGTCATAGTTAGTCACGTGATCACATGTAGCGGAACGGCTTCGGGACGCTCACCCCGGCTTTGTCGCTCTCTCTTTCTTTCCTTTCCGCACTTCCAGCACTTACCTCACTGGCACCTCCCATCGAATCTTTGTACCGATGACCGAAGCTGCTTGAGTAACGTTTACGACTTTCACCGCCACCACCTCCAATGCTGGCACTTCCACCGCCATCGGTAGAGTTCATGGAGCGTCGGTCGCCTAAGCTTCCAGGCTGGAATGGAGGAGAAGGCCGCAACGGAGCGATAGGAGAAGATGATAACCGACCGTAACTACTGGGCGACGGCGGAACTCGGGGAGAGCTAGGCACAGCAGGTGGTCCAGGACCGCGGGAGGGGAGCGGCGAAGCCTGCCTCAAAGAGGGTGAAGGTGAATGTAGCGATGGCGAGCCGGAAGAGAGAGTTGATGCTTTAAACGGATTAAGTGGATTTAGCTGCGGGCGACGAATCGGCAGCGGCCCAGGAAGAGATGGGAGATCCTATGAGATGAGTGATAAGGGAGGCGGCAATTACGAGTGAAATGAAAACGTACTGAACCCATGCTTTCCCTACGGAGCCTTGCATTCGGTGCATTCGGTAAGATGGGTATCTCTAGACGCGATGAAGCAGAGGAGTGGCTGGAGATCCCACCCGAATCGGTGGGTATCCCTACCCGACTGCCATGTGGTGGAGGGCGTGAGCTAGTGCTCAAAATTGGGAAGGACGTAGTCCGAGTGTGTATGTGTGGAGGCTGAACGGCCTGTCGGGCTATGCGATCCGCTATGGAAGTACTTGATGGTGGAGACGCAGGCAAAGAAGTTCTTAACGGCAGGCTCCCCGGGGAACTCGATAGGGACTCCCGCTGCTGATTCTTGACAAGGGTCGGTGTGAAATCAGTACCTTCATCAAGAGAGACAAACCGAGACGAAAGGAGGGATTCTAGTTCATCCAAGTGGAAGTGTGGATTGGTGAGGTAGCGGACAGTCAGAGTGATGTTCCCATAAGGGTGAGGGACCGACGGAAACGTGTGTGACTCAGTAGCAAGCGGAGGGACATGCGTTGCTGGGGACACATCTGAGCCACGCGGCTGATATGAGGATGTGCATGTCGAGCAGGCAGACAAGGGTGCTTACCAAATCCAAGGACACCATCCTGGTCTCGCCCGCTGCGTACGCGTAGTTCGATGTTCAAGTTTGCATTCCGGTTGGAAGGCACAGCAACACGACGGCGCAATCGTTTGTGCAGTTTCCATGTGGGCAGAACGCGCAAAAGCGTGTAGATACTTCTGAAAAGCCCGATGCCGTGCTTGTATACAGTAGAAAGGCCAAGGTCGGCGTCACCGCCGCTTCCATCCCGCCGGGGCGAGAACTGAACAGACCAGGATTCGAGAAGGATGAATTGAGGGGTAGGTTCTATGCGAAGGCGGGATGAATCTGTGCCCCGGCAAACGAGGACTTGGTTCGGGGAGAGATCGGGAACGGACAGGAGAACTTGGAGGTCAAATGGTAAGGGGCCGGGCGCATTGGAAAGGGAACGATAAGGCCTTAGAGGCTCTTTGAATATTTCAGCATCAGGGGTTTCAAGGTTGAACTGAATAACAGCCATTGTGAGTAGGGGACAGTGATAAGAACGACTACGGACCCATTTATCGACCTTGGCCTGAGGGTTAGGCTCCGCGGTGGTTCTAGCAGCATGAACGACGGACGCAAGTTTAGTATAGTACCTATAAGCAATCTGGTCCGCCTTATGAGCTTCATTGGGCATGGCAATACGATGGAAGGGCCTGGGGCAAGACTAGGTATATTATGCTGGAGAGAACATTAGGTCGACTTGTACAAATGGGGGGAACCAGGTAAGGGAGTAGTATAGGGGAAGTCGATGACACGTTTTCGTAGCGCACGAGAGGTTGTAACTGATTGAGGGTGGTGTGGCCGGTCCAGGAGGTCGTCGTCGTGTGGACGCGGCAAGTGTTGAAAGGGTTCACCGCGCCTCGAGCGTCTCTAATTGCCTTTTACGACCATCACTCATCAGCCGTGGCGTGATCGACTCAATATGGAGCTGCCTACAACAATCATGTTATTACAGTCATCTACTACCTCATGATTCAAAATGACCCTCCCCGAGATTGTCCAACGCTGCGTCCTCACTATCCAGGCCACGGAAGGAGAACCAAAACAGAACCCCGCCAATGCCCGACAAGACAGCCATGGTACCATAGTTCCACACGAGCCGCGGGTCCACGGACAGCGCTACCCACGTCGTGGTTAAGTCAGTGAGATCTCTATCACAATAAGTGATTCACTCACGGTTAAAAGCTTCGCCAATGGCAGAGGAGACGGCAGAAGTAAACAGGAACACGCCCATGACGAGTGACTTCATGTTTTTGGGTGCCTTGGTGAAGGCATACTCGAGACCCGTGATGGATGCGAAAATCTCAGAAAACGCGATGAGAACGTAGGATCCACTTTGGATCCACACGTTGAGAGAAGAAGTAATTGGGTTCCCATTGGCATCTTGGCAGCTGGATACGAATTCCCCACACGGGTTATTCTAAAGTTCAAGCCACAAAGATCAGACAAACATTCGACGTCGCTCAATGTCGCGAGGCACACCTTATAGATATAGTGCTGTACGACAGCAGCCCAAATCATAGCAGCCGAACCGGCGACAAAACCAGCCGTGATCCTCTTAATCGGGGTAAAGTCAATGCCTATCTTGCGAAGACCTGGGTAGATGAAAACATCACAGATGGGAATGAAGATTATCAAGCAGAGGGGGTCGAGATTGTTAATAACATCATTCGGAACGCCATTGGTGACCATAGTGGCGGCTTGAGATGTCAAATTATTGGTGATCTGGTTATATGCGAGCCCTGTACCAAAACTTCAGCATCCGTCCCGTGACTTTACTCCAATGAGACGTACAGTATAGGGGATACCAAGTAAACACAGAGCATGCCTTGAAGCCACGACGAACTTCGTCAACCCATTTGTCATCGAACGTCATCCACTTTGGCCTCTGGCTGTCCGGGATGTTGCTCGGCTTGGCAGACTCCCAGAAATCATCAGCCTTGAGATTTTTGTATAACGTAACGGGGTTCGGGGACCATCTGCCCCGCGCGGCGTATCTCCAAAGCCTGAAGGACTTGCCAAGCACCGAGCCCTGAGGAGATGAGCGGCGATACATCTTACGACCAAAGAAAAGGACGATAGGGCAAAGCAGGAAAACAGCGGTAGGAAGCGTGAAGGCGAGATAATAACCGTCATACTGCGTGGCGTTGATAGCGATTAGAGTGATCAACCCCTCACAGAAGGAGACACAAACCTTCTCAACAAACGTCATGGTGATCTGGCCGACCAGTGCACCAACGTTGATGAAGAAATAAAAATACTACCAATGCAATCTGTCACGCTGACCGACAAGGTGTAAAGAAAACGCACCATGTAGATCCGAGAAGTGGTCAGGGTTGGATTGACCACAACACGTTCACCAGACTTGGTTTGGGAGATGAAGGGGTGAAGGTGTCGCTGTTGTTCGGCAACGAGCGGGGATATGTTCGACTTGAAACCTCCTGTACCGACACCAATGATAACAATGGAAATGCAAAGCGCAGCAAGCGCCCCCTTAGGATGTGCGATGACGGGTGGAATGGACGATATGACGAGAATCATGTGGCCGACGAGAGTAATAGCTACGGAGACAGCAATAGTTCTGAATCTCCCCCACTTTTCGTCTGCAATGTAGGCACCCACGAGAGGTGTGATGTAACACCTGTTACGTGCAGCAGTATTTAGTGCACATGCGAAGCAATTATGAACGTCATGATTACCAAAATTGCATGAAGGTCGTGAGACCTGTGGAAGCCGCCTGTCCTTGGCCCAGAGCACCGGAGACACCGTTCTTTCCGCCAGCACCGGTCTTAGAGCCTGGTGGGAGGGGCTGCTGAATGAAATTGACCTGCATGATAAACGATGAATAACTAGGCCTGATGAGTCGATGCAAGAGAGACGCACGAAAATTACGATACTGCCTTGAGAAGTGAAAACACGATGATAAGTATACAGTTCCCGGGGCCAAGAAATGGGATGGGGTGCAATTCACCGTAATACTGTGCAAGTACAGTGAGGTGTTGAAGGGGAGGATCATAGCATGGGACTCACGGAGAAGCGTTCTGCTAGTTCAACGAAGGCAATCACTACGCGACTATTTCAGAGACATATCGAGGCTGAGGGAAGTGGAAAGAGCTTTTACGGTATGCACTCCAGTTGATCTTATCGGGGACATGGCGAAGGATGTTCATCTCTTCCTCCGTTGGAGCAACAAGACCTGCAAGCTCGAGCTCATTGGGTTGATGGGAGAGAGAGCTGACGGAAACAGTCTTTTCAGAACGTGACTCCTTGACGGCCTCGCTGGCCGCGACGTAGTGAGGCTCGTTTTCTTGCTTCTCCATGGATTCTCTGCGTTGGCTTGAGGACAACGAATGGTCGGTAAAAGAGGTGTCCTAATGATAGATACGGCCAGCGAAGGGGGCAAAAGCACGGGTAGAGTGAGCCTGAGAGTAGGCCATTCAAAGCAGGCCATTTATATGCTACAGGATTCGACTTCTCGTCGCTGACCATATGGCACGAAGTGCCCGATAAGGGTAAGGGAAGTGGTACCTGCCTTAAAAAGAAAACTGTAATTGTCGCGTTGCATCCCCGATTCGGCCACATCGAAACCCAGCACGCGCGTGGCGTTTCAGGCATGCAGGTCCTCCGGTTGAACACAGCCATGTTCTTCCCAAAAAATAAAACGTCCACCTCGTCGCTTTTCCAAGTAGTGAAGTCACCATCGTAGAGAATTACGGAATCCGGATCGGAGCGCCCCCGGGAAACAGAACAGCAACATGAAATTTAATGGCCTATTCAGTTCTTGAAGTTCCTTAAATAGATAGCAAGGATGCACATGGCATGTTCTTCGGAGTTCGCGGTGCCCCCCGCGTTCTCAGAACAGATCGAGCACATGAGCCGTTTCGCAGCTGCAATGATCCAGGTTCCGGGCCTACTCTCGGGTTTCATCAGTCCCACGATACGCCATTCGTATCTCAGATGAGCATGTTACGAGGACATGTGGCAGCCCCCCCGCTTTCCCAGACACTGTATTGCGAGCGAGAAAGGTTCTCTGGGTCGTACCTAGGACCCCATGCCCAACAGCCACCTGATAAGAGGGTGCACGGCCGAGTCCGGTGGACGTCGGTGGTGTGCGTTTATGAAGCTCTAGATAGCTGCGGCCTGTGTATCTAGACAAGTGGCGAGTCCAAGTCAAGTCATCAGGCAAAATTGCCACGCCATAAACAAGTGAAACATTGACAACCAGCGCCGCGCGCAAATGGGCGAATCAGTAACCAGAGCCGATTAAATTTACAGATTAGATAAAATAATTTTGTTGTAAAAGACTGACTCAGACAAGTGTCCGGTGCGGGATAGCGTTGAGGCCTAGACGATCCAGTGTCGTCGCACATCAACCTATTCTCTACCTGTGTACCAGGAAGCGATTCCCAGCATTTGGCGGACAGAGCACTGTCATCCAAAAGCCTGCGCTAAAGAATCCTTTTGCTGAGAAAATGTACCCGTACGTTGAGACAAACGGTTGTTCATTGACACCGGTTCACCGGTGAAACAAGTTGTCGGGACTAGGGCGTATTCCACCGTGATATGTGTGTCCGTCGGGTGGCTAGTACGAGCCCGAGCGCAGTGACACGCGCACGATGATCAGATATAGCTGTCCTTTGTACAAAGAATCCCTCCTTTTTTGTTCCTCCCCGACGGCGATTGCGGCCAGTACACGTATACGGTGTTGGTCGCAACATTCTTCACCTGATGGTTCCGTACCACGTATCTGACAATTGCCAATCGCTACTTTACGCCCGCCCACAATGATGGTCGACAAGGTGCAAACCACAAGAAGCTTCCACGCGGGATCATCTACTAAGGTACAAGGGAGTAGCGCCCAATTGGCCTTGGCCAATGCATCGCTAAGTACCCTCATGAGCCACGCCCCTCTTCACAAGGACCTCCGTGATTTCTACGGCGCGATTAAACGCCTTCTTGTCATCCTCCGTCACCACGGTTTCACCCTTGAATGTCCCACAGCCCTCAGGTGCAGAATTCGCCCACTGGAATCCATCCGGTCCCTGCCAGAAGATGCCGATATCCCTATCGTAGATATCCGCCGAGGGCTCCTTCTCTGTGGGCAATTTGCGTAGGATCCCTTCCAGCTCTTTGACGAGGTTGGTAGTGTCGTCGGAGATTGGGATGCTCTTGGGTTTCAGCTCGAGTTGGTTTGCCTTAGGATCCGAAGGAAATTGAGAAAGTAGGAGGATGTGTGCAGTGTCCGGGTCCTCCAACGTGAGATCGTGTACGGCAGAAGGGTTGGGTGGGGCGAAGCCGCCGGTGATACCTATGGATGGATCAGATAATATATCATCATATGCAAGTACGACATTGTACCGTGCTGAATGCGCAAAGCGAATGAACCAGGCGACATCAGTGTTCAGATAGAAGACTGTTCCAAGGCAGCCCGTTTTAGGGCCCAGGGCTGGCACAATACTGCACACCAGGAGCAAATAGAAAAAACATTGTCATTAAAATACAAACGTGCATCTCCTACATACTTTATCTTGCGCTCTACAACTGATATTTTCGAACAACGCCCCCATCACCCGCCATATACACCAACTCTCCCGAGACGCGGAGGGCTCGCACTGCCTCGACATTCCCAAACACCAGCTCACTGATGTGCAATCCAACATCATCGTCTCCTCTCGTAAAGTCCACAACGTAGGGCAGTCCGTCTTCTCCACCGACCACAACGCGGCCGCCGGGCGCGAATGATACGCACTCTACGGGTGCTCCTCTGCGTCTCCATTGTTTACGGATGGCGCCGCCGCGAACGTCAAACAGCGCGACTGTGCCGTCGGCGGCCCCGAGAGCAATCTCCTGCCCATCGGCGGATACTGCGATCGCGCGGGGTACTACTCCACCTGACCACTTCGCTGCGGAAGTGCTCGCGCGCGTGTCAACCAATTGTACACTCCCATCCGCGAGTGCCACCCATGCGTCCCCGCTGGGATCATTGGTACCGGATGCAAGTGCGACCGCAGGCTTGGGCATCAACCACGTTGATTGCTGCGTGCCGGATCGGATGTCCCACATACGAAGCGAACCATCCGCGCTGGCGGAAAGTAGGGAATCAGTTGGAAGGGGAAGCAGGGCTGTTACTGGGCGCAAGTGTCCCTTCAAGGATAGAAGGGGTGCAAGAGTGTGCGGCGTGTCTGACGAGGTAGGTAAGCGAGTGAGATGGATGATAAAATCAGAGCCTGCAGAAGCGAGCAATGGATCTGGTGACGTTCCAGACAAGATCTCTAATGCATTGACGACAGACTTATGGAGCTTTGTCGCCACGATGGATCGCATGGCGTGTGTGGTTGGTATAGGATACTTAGCAGTGATTGATGGTGAAGGCGGGAGATTGTACACAGAGAGTGTACCATCGAGTAAGGCGGTTACAAGAAGCCCATCGGAAATCGTAAAGGATGGAATCTGACGTGGCTATGACAAAAGAGAGGGCATATGAGCGACGTTGCTCGCAGATGCAAATTACATTAGTATCGCCATGCAACTGTACTCACACGTTTCTCGTCCGAATGTAAAGGGTCCGCATAAACCTCTGTCGGAGAGATGAAACCCACAGAATCGATCCCGAGACGCGAACAACGGGCGATGTACCTGAGCTAGTTGAACCAAGGTGGGTTCCCGGGTTCGGGTTCGAAATCAGAGAGCGAAACGAACATATGAATGAAAAAGACAAAACGCTCACCTGCGACGTACGCACGAGCTCAACGCCACCCACTTCGACGAGCTCGACGCGATCGCGATCACGCTCGTGGAGGCTCACGGCGATCTTTCCGTGGACGGATGGTTCTCCATCCTTGTAGCAGGAAAGCCAGATGTTCTCCGAGGGAATGATACCAGCGTGGATCTCGGAAAGCACCGTGGTGAAGTCATCTTGAATAGTTGCCGCAGGTAGCGTCACAGGTGGAGGCATCGCTGGTAGGAGGAGTCTTCGAAGGCAACTCACGATCGCTTCCGTTCCGTGTTTGAGAGCCGGAGCCCAATGTGCGCAATTTAACTCTCAATCGTCAAGCAAAAAGACAACCGCCGAAGCAATGTACCAGATTTTGAAGATGAAACACTTGTCTACAGTGCCCAACACACTAAATCCTTTATTCTGTGGTACGAAGGACTGTGAGCATGGGTCGGAGCAGCGCGTGATTGCCTTGCTTGATCATGTCCATTCTTTCATTTCATGCGACTGGGACAGGGGATTCGTGCAATATTCTTTCAAACCTAGGCTGGTAAAGGAAAATTTCTCTTCGTCCGATGATCCTGGCCAATCTGGAGTTTTTGTTCTTTGGATCGCCACATCAAGACTCTTGGTGCAGCAGGTTCAATTATTGCATCACCTAGTGCATAAATTTATACATGTATCAAAAAGCATTTGGGTAGTTTTCAAAATATGTGGTGTGACCTAACACTAGTATAGACGAAATCCATAACGGCAACCTTACTCAACCAAACATCTACCACCCAAAGAGCCGAGCAAACAGGAGCCTGGAAAGCCACATTCCGAATAAGAATGAAACAACGGAGACCACGATCCGTATTGTTCTCGCAGAGCTCGGGGACACCGCGCGGGCCATGCGGTCAGCAGAGGACACGAGTCCGGATGCAACGGAACTGAACGTATTGGTCTATTATAGGTCAGCCGTGGAGGAGAATACGAAGGAATTGAAACGCACGGTCTCGTCAAGGACAAGATTCTGGCGTTCTGCATCATCGTAGATGTCATTGGTAACCTACAGGCGTACAAATGGTAAGGCAATACAATGGGATAACTCACAACCTTCACAACTTACTCCACGAAGTGTGCGGATCTTGGAGTGCAGTTCGTCGAGTCGTTGGTCATTTTGAGCCTCATAAGTGTCCTCCTGGGATCGTGAGCTCGACATGGTGGTTGATGGTACAAGTAAGTGAATGGGGTAGCATCGGACGTCGGACGTCGCGATGGGAAGGGCCTTAATTTGAGGTTAGGGTCATCATAATTGCCAGTGTAAGGGGTGCCAAGAACGACGAACAACACTACATGACTACAGTAATCAAACATATAGTCCATTATATCAAAGACGAGTATATACACAGTTCCTCTAAGAAATCAACGCAAGCTGCTCGAACGCGCACGAGATTCACTCCAGGGCGGGGGTGAGCCTTCATCCCCACCTGTACTGTAGTACGCCGATATATAGTCAAACTCGTCTTCCTGTTGCCGCTCTTGTGACAGAGATACAGTCGACCCCGGTGGCTGTACACCTGATATTGAGCCGCCCATCTGTGGTACGTTAGGCGACGTTCGCAAATCCAACTTCCTAATTGACAGTGGGCTTACATCCCGAGAGCCAGCAAGGGGTTCGGTCCCCGTGCGTGCAGGTGGTCGCCTGAAAGCGGCGACCGAGATCATGCCGGTCCCTGAACGAGGGAATGGTGGTGTCTTTCCCGGAATTGAAACTGCCGGTGGTTGAGATAGAATCCGTGGCGACTTGACTGAGCTGGGGCTGGGCGGATACTCGGGTGGTGTTTGGAAGGGTACGCTATTGATACTGGACAGTGAAGGGGAGGATGACTGCCCAAGCGCAATATTTGGTGGTGGAAGGTGTGTTTGCTGCAGTGACGAGGAAGGGACTGACGCAGCATGTGGAGATGGGGCGTCATTAACTGGTGAAGGGTGTCCCGTGGGGCTTCGAGGGGCTGGTGGCGACCCCGACACACGACGACGCGAAGGAGTGAAGGATGATGAGGGGTGACTAAACGATTCGCCGCTGGAACGCGGCGAGGACGTCACCGGTGGAATGCTCAGTGATGCAGGAGCTGGAGGCCGAGGCGGCAAACCCCTTGGCATAAAGGTAGGCGGATGATACATGAGGGAGTCCATCTCACGCGAGACTTCACGCGCAACAGCAGCATTTAATGATAGCTCATCGTCCGGGTCCTTTACGGCGGGAGGAGTGGTATGGTCTTGCGGCACTAAAGCCTGGGTTGCTGAGGGCGGCGTACTCTCCTCTTGGGTCGATGCCAACGATGCCTGTACAGGATCAGAAAATGGATCGGGTTCAGCCGATATCGGTACGCGTTCATTAGGCTCCTCGAC
>QLOT01012218.1:0-43567 GCA_003313875.1 Russula aff. compacta | reverse complement strand
GTGGGAAAATCTTAAGACTTATTTTCTGTGGCTGTGGAAGACTTGAAGACAGACTTGTTGGCCGTACCACTAGTACCTGCGCAAATTAGAACTGTCCTCCAATGGGGCGCGACAGACAGCGCAGCCCTTCGCCACGAGGAAGGCGTCATGACGGTCCAAGTCAAGAACGTGAATATGAGCGGCGTCAGGATCGCTCAACAGATCACCAATCATCCACACGTCGTGATGTGGGGCGTGAAGACGAACATGACACCACAAGACACCAAAGTCGAGATAGAAGTGGTGGATGGAGTAGCGATGAGGAAGATAGGTTTGAGAAGAGAAAGAAGTACGCCATAATGCCCATTGAGTCATGGTTATATACTTACCATCCATTTACAGGCGGAAGAGGGACAAATCAGAGGAACGTAAATCTCGGAAGGCGGAGAAGAAGAGGCTAAAGGACGAAGAGGAGATGCGGCAGGTCGCTGAACTCAGTATCTACAGCGCGACGGACAACCCATTTCATGATGTCAATCTTGGACAGCAGTTCAGATGGCACAAGAAAAACGAAAAGGAAAAGAAGATGGGTTTGTCCACAGCAGAATCCCATCGCAGGGATGCTATGAGAAGGCAGGAGGCTAAGGAGGAACTCGAGAGGCTCAACCGTCGCCGTGCCGAACGAGAGGCAGAGCAACGCCTAAGGGAAGAGGAGGAGGTGAGGATGCAGAGGCTGGCAGAGTCCGCTCAGATGGCTGAGTGGATTGCTAAAGACGGAGACTTTCAACTCGAGCAAGAACGCAGACGCGCTGCTATTCGTGTCAATGAAAAGCGGGCTAAGGCTATCGATTTCCTGGCTCTCAACCTTCGCTATGTCAATCTTATCGAGGACGAGGACGATGACCCTGAGGAGGCTGGCTTAGAGATTGACCTTGATGAGCCATACAACATTCTTGATGTGAGTTTATATTTTCAACTTCAACATGTTCTTCTCAATGTCGCCAAGAATCTCTCTCCAGACCAAGTGCATGAACTACACGACGACATCGAGCACTACCTCTCCCTTGAAAAGAACGAGGTGAACATCGAATTTTGGACTGTGAGTGATGTCAACATACCGCCTTATCCTTGCTCATGTCCCATCAGAACATGATGGTGGTCTGCAAGGACCACTTGGACAGGATCAAATCTGATCAACGTCTTGGACGAGAGGCAGCCGCTGCAGTTGAGGCGGATATCACATCTCTTTTGCAGGGCAAGTCATATGACCACTTACTTGCCTTGCAACGACAAGTTCAGGCGAAACTGACCAGTGGGGAGCCTGTTGATACCGACTATTGGGAAGGGCTTCTGAAGAAACTTCTAGTCTGGAAATCGAAGGTACGCTATGCTATGATATATGGCTGGGTGGTACTTCTCACATCCTCTCAGGCAAAGCTGAAATCTTTGCACGAAGTTGTCGTCCGAAATCGCCTGGAGCAATTACGCAAGCGACAACGCGACGAGGCTCTACAAGCGCAGGAAGAGCTCCTTGAGGGTGTCGCCAATGTGGCGTTGAAGGGAAAGTTCCGTCCCCCCGTAATTGAGGCGGGTGTTGGTCAGCAATCGGTTGAGAAAATTATCGAGCCTTACGAACGAGGGATGAGCCCTGGCCTTGTTGATATTACAAAGTTGCCTCATGAAGAACGGCACATGGACATCGTGCTGGAGTCGGACGACAAAGCAAGCTTGGTGAGTAGTATCAACACGACTCACCCAGTCGTCGGACTAGGCTAATATTATATGCTCAGATGAAATTACGCCGTTCCGTTGCTGACTCTCGCTTCATTACCAAAGCGTCACAGCCCGCGCCCGAGATCGCGGACATTGAACCAGCAAGTGGCGCTGACCTTGCCTCTGAGGCTTTGTACCGAGCTGAAGCCGAGCGCGATATGGACGAGGAAGAGGAACTTTTCAACCTCGAAGAGAACATCGCACGCCCGACGGCCTATAACTGGGAGGATAAGTACCGACCCCGCAAACCTCGGTATTTCAACCGCGTGCATACCGGGTATGAATGGAACAAGTATAACCAAACACATTACGAGTGCGTCATACACGTTGCTCCCTATCCAGAAGTTCTCATGGCTATCTAGCACGGATAACCCTCCCCCCAAAGTCGTGCAAGGCTATAAGGTCCGCGAGTCATTCTGGATCTATGGTGGAGTGATAGCACTGACTAATTTATGGCGTAGTTCAACATTTTCTACCCTGATCTCATCGATAAATCCAAAGCACCTACGTATAAGATTGTTAAAGAACCAGGGAATGAAGACACAGTGCTCCTTCATTTCAGCGCTGGCCCACCGTATGAGGACATCGCCTTCCGAATAGTGAACCGGGAATGGGAATACTCTCACAAACGGTTGGTTGCTCACGCCTTGTACTGAGTTTCGGCATCTTACGAAGGATTTACAGGGGCTTCCGGAGCAGTTTTGACCGAGGGTGTCTATCGCTTTGGTTTAATTTCCGCCGAAACGTAAGTCTTTGCAGCCTTACAGCACGCCTTGACAATGTTTTTGATGGCGTGACAGTTTTACCGCAAGTAGTCATTCATATCATTATTTATAAGTGCGGCTCGTAATTCCACAATTGCCCACTTTCGGAAATGTTTGTATCGACCATCCTTCTGGAAATGTGATGTTTGAAAAATGGCCAGTTCCTTGCAGAGGTTTCCATCGATTCGCAATGAAGCTGCGTGCTTTGCAGTCATATTTTTGGCTGCACGTGTGATCTTCCAGGTACATCTATGGCACCTCGTGGTCGTATGCTGGTGCCGAGGGGTCGCAGTTAAGGCGTCTATTCATATAAATCCCCACTTTCCCACTTCCTTCCTCTCCTTTCTTTTACTTGCCCTAAACTCTGGGACCGTGGGTGTTCTCTTGCTATAGGAACCATAAGTTCGCTTCGCTTCGCATCAAATTACCTGACCACAAGATCTAGGCAAGGCTGTCCAGCCCGACAAAGCGAGGCGCACCTGTGGTGACTAGCCACATTCTACCTTCAGTGGCGTTCCAGGCCTCCTCCACAAGTCTTACTGGGCCAATGGTCTCCACACTGCCCATCCACACCATGAAGGGAACAGAGCAAGGCCGGGATGAGCACCGGCCTATTTATACCTCTCGTAACTCCTCCCGCAACCTTCCCCCCTCCGAACAACCACCCGCTTCACTTCTCAAGGAGTTAATGGATGCACCAGCGAATCTCTCCGATTCTCGTCTCATACGTCTGCTCACGAACAACGCCCAGCGACTACATACTGACGTGAAAGGCTTATGGAACTCTGCCCCGCGAAGTGCCCATCCTGCTGGGGCGTACGAGCGTGGTGTCAATTTCCCGCGCTTGTTTCAATTGGATTCTTCGTACGGCTTCAGTGTCAAAGAAATACCCGGCCAAGAAGGCTTCAAACCTGCGCCGGACCACCGACTAGCCACGGTGGTCCCAAACAAGGTGCCAGCAAAGGCGTTTTCAGACAGTGCCTCCATCTCCAATCCTGTTGAATCAACTCGCCAGGTGGGTTCACGTGTGGTTCCGCTCTAAAACCACGCTTGCTGGACTGCTCACATGACTCCGCACGACTAAACTTCAGAGGGCTCCGCGGGATACCTCGGATGCCAAACCCAGAGATGCACACAGAGTGCTCGCTCCGTACCACCCCTATAACGACAGGGTCTCGCCAGCTGATCGGGAGGTGTTCACCAGAGAACGGGAGCCTGCTCGCGGATGGCGTGTGAACGCGGCCGTCCCGCATGTCACCGCTGCCGCATACCCTCGCCAGGCTCCGACCGAGGCTGATCGTCCAATTAGGATCCGAAGTTTATCTGAAGCACCTGACAACGGAAGGAGGGCTTTTCGTGTTATGGCGGATTGGATTACTATCTATCTGTTTGCGCTCGTGGAAGGTGGCCGCTTGCCACAAGACGGAGCGATCGAGTATGTTCTATCCGAACCTCATGAGTTTACGTGTCACCGAATATTTCTTGATATAGGCGACTACCCCTCTGGAGATCAATGACTGCCTTCCAGTCCACTCGGCAGCTCATCCATCGTATCCTGGTCGCGACTGCTGTTCCTCACTCAGCTGTGTTCCTCGCTTTGTGGTACATCTTTCGGCTGCCTATATCGCCTCAAACTGTTGTGTACGCCCAAGATACCGCGAGGACACGTTTCCGGGATTCTTTGAAGAATGGAAGCGCCTATCTGATCGAAGATTATATGATGCGCGTATTCACAGCAGGGATCATGCTGGCGGACAAATGGGTAAATGATCAGACCTTCCAGCTCAGGACTTGGTACGCAAATTTTCCTGCCCTTTTTTGAATTTTACAAACATTCCCTTAGGCATGACATTACTGGCATTCCCAAGGGTGTCTTGCGCAATCTTGAAATTGCTGCTATGGGCGTTCTGGACTATAACTTACGAGTTTCTGGGAACGAATGGCAGATGTGGTTGGGACACCTCACATCTTGGCACTCCTCTTTGGGAAATGATTCACTGATGACTATCGATGCTTCAACTTTATCCCATGCCCTCATTACAACTTCCTTGAAAGATGTCATTAGAGCGTCCTCTCGTTCGGAGCTCCATGGGACACCGAAGCCGAGTTTTCTAGAGCTACAACTCTCACGGATGACCAGTGAGGGAAGGTGGTCTGCCACTCCTTCGACTACTTCGAACAAATCCACATTCCCTTTCCCAATACCCATACCTTCGCATCCGCTTCATCAGGGATTATCTTCGTCCCAGAGCAGAACCATGTTCACGGCGCCGGCGCACATGAAGCCCTGGCCTGGCGTAAGACCTGCAGTTAGCTCATTTTGAGTCATCTCGCTTGCGTCTGGTTCGGCATTGACCTTGTGTCTCCCAACGTGTCCCGCAAATTTTCTGTATGGCTTTCATTGGCCCACTCGATTATGCCTCCCGCCTCGCGTTTACGCCGCGTCCTCGAACGCACCAGTTTTCTTCAATTCTTATCTCCATATCACTTCTCCGTCCGTGTTTCTTCCGTGACCGGTTGTTATGCTCTTTCAGAGAACGTGAACGGGACATCTTGGCATGACAAATGTGGCCCCCTCTGGCCCCGGGGGTGCATGGTCCTATTGGGAGTCACTGTTCACCAACGCAACCGTGTGCAGACCTACGCACGTTGTTGTTTAGTGAGTGCTTTTCACTTTTTCCCCGTTCGTTCTGTCTACTAAATTCAGTGTTATTCTTAGTGCATGTGGCAAATGCCCTTCCGTCTTAATGAACATTAATTGGACGACCATGTATATAGTTACAGAGAGGGAAGCGCAAATGCGCGCGACATGGGATTCACTCAGATAGTTAACTAAGTTGAGTCAGAGGGTAGGTAGACTTACTCGTAGTATGCCCGGTTCTGATCTGGTTGGACAACCGTTGTGAAATATCGATTTCAGTCAGGGCAGCTGGGAGTGATTACGTGAGTGAATGCCACGAGGCACCGGCCCGGTGCCGGTGACTCACTCGACCGCAAATACTATTACCACTACTGCAACGGTTTCTTCCTTTCTATCTTCATCACCCATCATTGTATCAATAGACCCTTTGCTGCATAAACTGAGAGGATGTCTGCATCAAACCAGGGTGCCCTTATGGATGTCGACGAGGCTCAGATCGACGAGGGATTATACTCCCGCCAATTGCAAGTCTTATCGTCCGTGCCTCGCGACTGTACTTATCCTGTCTTTTCTTTATTAGATATGTATTAGGCCATGAAGGTGTGCATATTGACACTGGTGAAGGAGCTTCACCAACAAGAATCTTCTGACAGCTATGAAGCGTATGGCGGCTTCCAATGTTCTGATCGTAGGGCTGGACGGTCTGGGTGTTGAAATAGGTGCGCACACAGATATACTCTGTTTAGAGCGACGCTCAGGATGCAAGTTTAGCCAAGAACATCATCCTCGCGGGGGTCAAATCAGTGACTGTTTATGACCCTGAACCAGTCCAGATTCAGGATCTGAGCTCACAGGCGAGCACACGAATCTTCTCGAAATCCATCTCTCGTCTTACGTGCTTGGTTCTTTCAGTTCTTCCTTCGCGAGGACGATCTCGGCAAGTCGAGGGCAGACGCTGCAATCGCACGTCTTGCGGAGCTGAACACCTATGTTTTCGTCCGCAACCATGGAGGCAGTCCGGGGCAGCCAATTACTGCTGACCTCGTGAAGGGTTTTCAGGTAATCTATCACGGAACTCATCAATTATATGGATACATCCATCGTTCTCCCAGGTTGTTGTCTTGATCAATGCACCCCTGCGAAAGCAGCTGGAGATTAACGACTGGACACACAAAAATGGTGTCCACTTTATTGCTGCAGGGACTCATGGGCTCTTTGGGTATGTGGTAGCCATCTTTGTCCTCGGAGTTACTCATGCGTTGTTAAGTTATGCGTTCAACGACTTTGGCTCCAAATTTACTTGTGTTGATCCAACCGGCGAACAGCCTTTATCTGGGATGATCGTTTCTGTGGAGAATGTGTGTGACCATCTCGAGTTTACTATTCTCGATACCTGATAAATGGGTGTAGGGAAAAGATGCCGTCGTCACATGCCTCGACGAAACGCGACACGGTTTGGAGGATGGTGACTTTGTCACGTTCTCAGAAGTCCAGGGAGCCGTGGAACTTAACGGTTGTGAACCACGCAAGGTGACCGTAAAGGGGCCATATACGTTCTCAATCGGTGACACAACTGCTTTTGGGGAGTACAAGACTGGTGGCATATTCACGCAAGTAAAAATACCCAAGGTTTTGGAGTTTGTGCGTGTCCTCACCACATAACACGAACGTGACTCACAATTCAATGACAGAAATCTCTTCGGGAATCTTTAAAAGCCCCCGACTTCTGGATTACCGATTTTGCGAAGTTCGACCGCCCAGCCACGCTCCACGCTGGGTTTCAGGCTCTCTGGCAGTTTCACTCTGAACAACAGCGCCTTCCTTGTCCTCGTAATGCTGAAGATGCAGCGATACTGGTTTCCCTTGCCAAGAAATTAGACGCCGATGTCGACGAGAAAGTTTTGACCGAGTTGTCGTATCAAGCTAGCGGTAACCTTGCTCCAGTTAATGCTGTCATTGGTGGCTTGGTTGCCCAGGAAGTTCTGAAAGCATGCTCCGCAAAGTTTCACCCTGTTATCCAATATACGTTTTTCGACTCCCTAGAATCCCTTCCATCAACTCTCCCTAGCGAGGCAGATTGTCAGCCTACAGGTTCCCGGTATGACGGTCAGATAGCCGTGTTTGGCAAGGCTTTCCAGGAAAGGATTTTCAACTACCGACAGTTTTTGGTCGGGGCTGGGGCTATCGGGTGTGAGATGCTGAAGAACTGGAGCCTGATTGGCCTCGGCTCTGGACCCAACGGCGCAATTTATGTCACTGATCTTGACACTATTGAGAAGAGCAACCTGAATCGCCAATTCTTGTTCCGTGCAAAGGACTTAGGCAACTTTAAATCTGCTGTTGCTGCAGCTGCCGTGACAGAGATGAACCCCGATCTCAGCGGACACATCGAAAGTCGGCAGGACCCTGTTGGCCCGGATACCGAGAGTGAGGCCATGCCATCTCCTGCTCCCCACTGACAAAGTTAACATTGGGATCAGATGTCTACGGAGAGAGTTTCTTTGCCAGTATCGACGGGGTCACCAATGCTCTTGACAATGTTAAAGCCCGTATGTTCGTTCTTG
This sequence comes from Russula aff. compacta, assembly GCA_003313875.1. Taxonomy (NCBI): domain Eukaryota; kingdom Fungi; phylum Basidiomycota; class Agaricomycetes; order Russulales; family Russulaceae; genus Russula; species Russula aff. compacta. The sequence goes on along the minus strand of QLOT01012218.1, from coordinate 35,846 downwards.
TATCTGGTCATATGTATCTTTGACTCCGTAATGTAGGCCTCTATATGGATCAGCGCTGTGTATTCTTCGAGAAGCCCCTTTTGGAGTCGGGGACCCTCGGCACGAAAGGAAATACGCAAGTTATTATTCCGCACTCGACGGAATCGTATGCATCGTCACAGGATCCCCCGGAGAAAGAGACTCCTTCATGCACCGTGAAGAATTTCCCAAACGCAATCCAACATTGCATCGAAGTAGGCACCTCAGTTTTGAAATATCTAATGCGCAGGCTGATGTTAGTCTCAGTGGAGTCGAACGGAGTTTGACAACTTCTTTGTTAAGCCTGCGCAATCCGTCAATTCTTACCTCTCTGAGCCAAGCTATCTCGAAAATGCTCTGAAATACTCGGGCCAGCAGAAGGAGCAGATTGAACAGATCTCATCGTACTTGGTTAAAGATAGGCCCATCACCTTCGAGGAGTGCATCGTTTGGGCTCGGTTGCAGTTCGAGGAAAAGTACAATAACGCCATCCGTCAATTGTTATTCAGTCTCCCGAAAGATGCCGTGACGAATAGCGGTCAACCATTTTGGAGTAGCCCCAAGCGTGCTCCGGACCCATTAACGTTCAACTCGAGCGATGTGAGTATGTGTTACGCTTGGTTTGTGCTCCAGACTAACTCTTCGCAAGCCCATTCACCTCCAGTTCATCATAGCAGCCGCCAACCTCCATGCATTCAATTATGGATTGCGAGGAGAGACTGACCCTACCATCTTCAAAAAGGTTGCGGACTCGGTGGTCGTCCCTGAGTTCACTCCTAGGAGTGGCGTCAAGGTCCAAGTGAGCGAGAACGAGCCGGTAGATAACGCAGGAAATGGTACAAGCCATATCCACTTTATGTTACCGAGTGTCTCACCTGTTTATGTAGATCCTAGCGACCCTAGCGAGATTGCCAAGTCCTTGCCGCCACCATCATCATTTGCTGGATTCCGCCTTAATCCCGTAGAGTTTGAGAAGGATGACGATACCAATTACCACATCGACTTCATTACTGCTGCTTCCAACCTTCGCGCATTAAATTACAGCATTCCCACCGCTGATCGCCACACGACCAAGCAAATCGCCGGGAAGATCATTCCTGCGATCGCCACCACAACATCCCTCATTGTTGGCTTGGTCTGTCTAGAGTTATACAAAGTAAAGACACTTTTTTCTATTATCTCACAAATCCCTCATTTGGTGTCCCATGCCTCTCCACCAGGTCATTGATGGCAAGAACAAGCTCGAGGAGTACAAAAATGGATTCGTGAACCTCGCTCTACCGTTCTTCGGTTTCTCGGAACCGATAGCGGCCAAGAAGGAGAAGTACGGGACGACGGAGTGGACGTTGTGGGATCGCTTCGAGTTCAAGAATGACCCTACGCTCAAGGAGATTATCACGTGGTTCCAGAAGGAACACCGGCTCGACATCTCCATGGTCAGCCAGGGTGTCAGCATGCTCTGGAGCTCATTCGTTGGAAAGAAGAAGGTGCGTGACTGTTGTTGCGCTCGCTCACATATAGTATGACGTGTTGCCAATTAATCTTTTGCAGAGTGAAGAGCGGCTGCCGATGAAGTTTAGTGCACTTGTCGAGCACGTGACTAAGAAGCCTATTCCTGCACACGTTACTCATTTTGTTGTGGAGGTCATGGCTTCGGACGAGGAGGGAGAAGATGTTGAGGTGCGCATTCACAATTGTTTCTGTTTCTCCCGGAACGTTTCCGATTCTCATTGCCTGCTCAGGTACCCTTCATCGTGGTGCGCAAGTAATTATGAGGTGAAAGGATTGTGTCAAGCTGGGCAGTAGCTTTTGTGATGTAGCTTTTTCCTGACGAATGATCGAGCAGAATGTGTATTGTATCCTTGTCCTTGTCTCACAACGGGGGAGATCAGGTGGATTGTGTGAAAATCACACGCATGTTGCATAATTGTCATCCATTTTGTGACAGCGGAGCACGAGGCCCAAAATCTACAAAAAAGATAACTAGACAGAACTCATACGTGGCAATGACGGGGGGGAAACGGCATCATCGCCGAGCAAACAAAAGGGGCGTATCGTAGAACCGTGGCCTAGAACAATCGGGTAAGGACGGTAATGTAGTGAAAGGACCGGATGCGGGTAAGGAAGTCAAGGGTAGGATGATTTGCTTTTTGGGGTGCTATAAGAAAGCTGTTTTTTATAGTGTTTCGTCAAAGGAGGGAAAGAGATGGACGGAGGGAATTAAAAAGCCGAATAGCGAACAGTCAAGTAGCAAGTTGGGGTAGTTACGTGTGATAAACGGAACGCTAGTACGAAGAAAGTTCGAGCGAAACAAACGGGCACGGATCGTAGGTGTAAAAAAGGCGAGACGCACGTAGAACGTAGAAACACATCCACAAGGAGATTCACGTTGCACAAACACTGACAATGGGCGTGCAATGGAAACCATATACAATCACAGCTGCGCCAGATCTGTGTCGTAAAGGGCTGCTGCGAATCCACCCGACTCATGCAGCAGTGGTGGCGGCAATATGAGCGGATGATAAGCAGCCGCAGACCACAAGGCCGGGCAACGGGGTCGCGCAGTGAGACAAGAGATAAATATGACATGAGAGATGCCGAGGTGATGATGCTGGGATAAGAGCCGGGCCGCAAAGGCACAAACGGCCAGAATGGTTTGGTCCCCAGAATTGGCGGCAGGAGGGAATAAGCTATTACGGATGATACGAGCAGAGTAGAAAAGTATGCCGAGACTGGAAAGGGAAGATGCGAACAAAGCTGAATCATCTATTGCAGCTAGCGCAGAGTAGTTTCAGCTGATCGTCTTCGGGCCTTGAAATGAAACAGAAGCTTAGAGTGAGGATGCGAATATGTGACAAGTGATGAAACTGAGATGTGTCGATGCCGAAAACCGAGGAATGATGTGTAATGAGGGGTGGATGGTAATGCAAGCGGAATCAGTACCCGGCCCAATGTGGTCCGTACTGCGGGAAAACGACCCTGTGTCCAAAGCCTTGACCGTACGCAGCATCATAGCCGCACTGTTCGGCACCAGTCCAATACAGTCCGGGAATCTGGTAGGGTAGCTTGGGGGCACTTGAACCGCATGAATACTCGATGCATGCCTGGGATTGTGACCGGCAATGTCCTCCGTCCTGTAGGTAATTATGCCTACCATCGTTAACTGAGACCGACCGTACATGACTATTGTCATAGGGCTGGCCAAACATCGGATGGGGTGGCAGATGGAAAGCCGGAGCTCCGGTACCCCACCCCTGCGGGTAGGCCATTTCATGACCGTTCGGAGGGTACCGAGGCATCATCACCAGTGGAGGTATTGACGGTGGCTGCACAGCCATGTAATGAATTGGCTCTCCAATTACACCACGCCGCAGGGGCTCGTCCGCAGCAGGACTCCACTTAGCTGGTGGGGGTAGAGGCCTTTGCATCTCTGGTGCGCGCTCACACTCGATACTCGTTTCCAGCCCGAAAGGAGCGCTAGTGATGTTGCCGCCAATATCCCGAAAAGAGCCATTCCTGCTGATGCGTCGTCTTGGCATGTACTCTTCCCGAAGGGGCCCATCTTCATCCAAATCGATTTCCAACCCTTCAGAGCAGTCAGCGGCGGTCGGGTCTAATCTCTCGCGGCACCTCTCCTCAATCCCCAGGAATACTGGCTGGGGTTGAGACTGGGGGAACAACGTGTCGTCGCACGAGCGGGATGCAGTCTCGAGTAGATCCTCAATCATCTTTCGTACGACAAAGTGGGGATTAGAAGACGGGCGCGAAATCAGTTGGGGATTGGGCGCCGAGGCCAGGGATTTGTGGTATGTCAGGATATGAACGAGCCACTTATTCCATTCAAGCGGTGTTATGGAGAGGTCGTATGAAAAAATATCAAGGGCCAGGGACTCGAGTCTGTTCAACGACTGAATTGGGACGCCAGAGATAGTATGCCTATCCAATAAATCAGCAACAGTGATTGATTGAGAAAGCAGACGCATACCAAGTCTTATTGGAAAACGTATGATCGTCTAACCACTTGTTCGCCAGCAGACATCCGAGAAGGACAAGACGGAACGGTGCACGAGCTTCATTTTCTTGATAGGAGCTCGAATCCTGCCATTCACCAGGACCAAGGAGTTCTAGTCTGAAGCGCACCTCCTTCTTGGCGTCGGGTCTGAGAGAGATACGTCCAAAACGAACAGGAAGGTGAACGATGTACCAGACAGCCAAAAGGACAGCGGAGGGCTGGAGTAAGGTGGATAACAAGAGGGAGCGGACGGAGTTGGCCAAGTACGAAGGCGGAGGAGATGAGTGCTGCTGAATGGAACCACCCCTGTGAATGATGTGAGGTATGTAGAGGGGTATTGAGGTCGCATGAACGTACGTGTACTGTGTGCCAAGAGACATGCCAGTTGTGCAAACCTTCCAGACGAAAGTAGCAACCCACTCTGCTAGTGGATCCGCAATTTTCTTGTATGAGAGAGTAGCAGATGGCATCGGCACAATGTCCGGCACAGTGGCTACCTCCAATTGCTGATGGGCGGTTTCATACTGAAGGGTGGCGGGAGGCGGCGGAGCACCATACTGGATGGAATTGTGGCTAAAAGGAGCGGGGACAGGTAGCGCAACCTTGGGACCATCAGAGAAGTGGGAGGCGGACACGGCACGGTCAACGAAAACACCGAAAGGGGTAATCGGTCCGAGTGGACTGGAAGCCGGATCTTCGTCGGCAATAGGTTCTGAAGATGCGCCTTCTTCGGATGCGGGAGAGTATGAGTCATCGAAATGATGATGAGGTTGGCGTTGAAGGAATGCGTCACTGGGATGGAGAGGCCTACCTCCGATGGTAGAGAGAAGTCGATGGTCGTAAGTTGAATCGATTTCCATCTCGGCAAGGTCCTCAGAACGACCACTCCATTGACTTTCTATTTCATAGTCGAGAGCGCTAGAGCCAATCTCATCGACGTCCTCCTCTAGTTTCTGTACGTGTTGAGAGTGACGGGGTTGTTCTGCCTGATAAAGAGTCAAAAGGGGCGGAATACACGCTTGCGCGCGATCTCCTTTAATGATTTGTGCGTTTCCCGCACGAACCAACCCACTGGGAAAATCCTGCATGTCAGGATCGGTGGCAAGCCGCGAGTCTCCCTCCTCCCAAATGCGGCGTGGCTTATTGCGGCGCCACAGTGGTAGGGAGCTGATCCACTCCTCTCTCGTGCCGAAAGACGGGGGCGGACCGGGGGGTGGGAGGGGGATGGAATTAGTCAAGTTCGGGAAGGCCGATGGTAGAGGGTAGTTCAGGTCGCCAGAGTAACGGTCTTGCTTGAATACTGGATGCGCAGGAGGTCGGGAATATTGAGGAACGGGAACGGGCATCTGCACACTGGGAGAAACAAAATGAAAGGAGCCCACGATGCCGCAAGTTGATGGTGGGGCTGACGGCAATGCGGGGGCCCAAGTGGGTTCAGCCAAAGCTGGCTGAGGCTAAGGAGGAAGTGAGGTCGTGATACAAGTCGTAAGATAAAAGTTCAAGTCGAGGAGAGGGAAGAGAGAGAGAAAGGGGGGGGGGAAGGAGAATCGACGAACGGCAAACGCGCAGCGAAGGCGTGCCTTTTTGTGGGCCGTCCCTGTAAATTTGGGTCGGGTTAAGCAAAAGCCAGATTCTCGAGTGGGATGTAAGGAGACTGGCAGTTGTGGTGGTTGGGGGTAAAGGGGAGGGGAGAGGGAATGGAGAGAGAGACCGAGACTGAAAGGCGAGATCCGGGGATGCCGGACACGGGAACGCAGTCACACAAAACCAGTTCGAGTTGGAAACTCCCGCGAGAAAAAAAAGGACAAGCTTGCCCGATTAGGCAAAACGCCCCTCTTTGATAGCATCGTCATCGTCATGGTCAGTCCCTGACACGCATACATCCACTTGCTCTCTTATCTCCTTTTTCCCAGAGCAATGACCTCGATTCAATCACTCTTGGCCAGCTTAAGGCTATGGTCAATTCAGTCCCAAAGCCAAAGGCGCGTACATCTCCACCCTCCTACCCGATCATCTGTCATGACGCACATCTCGCACAGCAATGCTATTATGACTTTAAATATGATGATGAAGACACCGTCCTCAACGAAATAGAGGAGTTTTACTCATACGTGGAGATGCCACAAGCCGCCGAGAACTTAAAGGCGTGGGAGGGCTCCTTTCAAGGAGGTGTGTGGGTAATTTTATCCTGCCACGCCTTCTCGGACCAATCAAATGTCCTGTGAAAAGAATGGACCAAGAGTCCACTGCAAAAGCGCAGGGCACATGTGGAGCTTCTACTCGAGAGTCTAGAACACAAAGATGTCGAAATCAGGTTTACGAATGCGCGCAGATTGCTGTACACATTGCAAGGTTGGTGACTCCGCATTCGCAGCAGGCACGTCGCCTACAATCACACGTGACAGGCACCTTTGCCGAAACTACGTCACCCGAGCACCAATTGCATTGGATCTTTGAAAATTGTAAGGTTGTGCGCGACGCGAATGGCTTGAGCAACATTGTGGAGGCTATGAAGATCGCTAGTTCGAAGCACGATTTCCTCTGGTTAGCCTACGTTCACCATTCTAATATAATCGCATAAGTAGCTGACCTTACTCTAGGTCTCTTTCCGATGCCGATGCAGCACGTATACAACTTGGCGTCGAAGAAAAGTCTGATCTAATGGAAGAAATCACCACGGAAATATCGGTCTACCTTGCCATGCTTTACCACTTGATTGAAGTCTTTAAAGGTTATGATGACTTCGCAGATGAGCTCAGTAAGCCCCAGTCTATGAGAAATAGAGAGCACGCTCGAACGTCTTCCAGTGAGCATGGACCCCCCACTGCCGGTTTACTTCTTCAACGTAGTGTCTGGTCTTCGAGACAAAAGTGCTAAGGGTTACCCAGTAAAGAAGGTACTAGTATCCTCTGGTCTCATTCTCTGTTCTTAACTCCCAGTAAGCTACTTCTGGTTCTCTGGAAAACGATATTGTCGTGTTGCGGTGGCTTTCGTGATCTCGAGAGGGTCAAGAAAGTCTCCCGTGAATTAGCAGGCTTGGCGTCCGTTCCAGAGGAAGGTGCATGCCGAGTCCGTGTGCTGTTCTCAATTGTTGACCATCTTTGACTGTGTAGCCATCCCCATCAAGTCATCACCTTTAGATATGGAGGCCTTCCATGAAGAAGCCACTGTAAAATATCCGACTTTTGCTCCTCCAAACCCCGGCCCCATCCTCCCAGTTGCCAACGTTCTTGAGCAACCAATGCCCATTACTGCACGCCCTCCTATCTCTAAGCTTGCCGAAGCATATAGTCCTATCCCTGTCAGACATCACTATCATCATGATGAACATGATGTTCAACCTGCTCCACTCAACCTCTCTCACAGTCTGCACGGCTCATCACAAATCCCGTCTGGCTATCGTCCGATCCCTCAACCCGCTACCCCCGCACCATCTCCCCCTGCACCACCAAAACCTAAGAAACAACAATATCAAACAGATCCATCTCGTCCGTTCCTATTCCCTTTTTCACGGACAAGAGGAAGAGATGGTGATATGATGCTCGTCCCATTTGCTATCAAGGAGGCAGAGAATCTTTATAACAAACACCTGTATGTCAGCTTAGCGTTGTGGCAAATGTGGCGTACGCGTGAAGATCACATTCACTCGGAAAGTGGGTTGGAACATCTCTCAGGCACCAATGATATCACAGAGGCTCTGAACAAGATGAAGCTGAGCGTAGGTGGAGGGCCATTTCTCATTACGCTCTAGCTTACGGTCTATTGTTAGGATGAGGGTGTTGTTGAGGCCGAAACCGATGTCTTGCCTGACGTGGCTCTTTTAGACGCGAAGATTGCTGAAATTGAGGCTGCGATGAAGTCAGTAGATGCTTCCGCTGAAAAACGCCGACTCAAGGTCAAGAGGGAAGATTTAATGCGCTTGCGGCGCGTAGAGCAGATTTACGTCAGCTCCTGCGCCATCTTGCACGTATGGGCTCTTCTGACAAAGTCAACAGACCGCCGTTCTCCCAGTGCTGTCTAATTGGGTACTAGTCCTATTGAAGCTTCTCCTCGCCATTGTCTCCGCGTCTTCTCCGGGTCAGCCGCCAACATCTGCTAATTCAGCAAGCTTTCCGCCTGGAGTATCTTCACGTTAGTACCATACAGTATGTTGCGGCAACTCTAGAGCTGATAGTATCTTTAGCTCAGGATCCACAACAGCCACCGTTACATCCCCCCACCCTTGACGAGATCGACGTCACTCGCCATCGGGAGATCACAACCAAGGCTGTCTCTGCAATTTTGTTGCTCACACTTAAGTGGTTCAAAGTCTCGCGTAGGTTCGTATACTCGATTTGATATATTTCTTGGCTCAAATGACCGTCTCAGATGTCATGAAGTTCCATCATCTCGGTCAATTGTTGCTGGATACAAATTGTCTCCTACTTGTTATGAAGATGTTTGGTATGCAAGATGTATCAATGACAGTTGTCTCCAAAGCGGATTCACCTGATAACAAGTACGTGTGTTGCCATCTTCATCGACGAAACATATTAATGTGGTTTTCATAAGCTTTTTCCGATACTGCCTGCTTCACTTTTCAAAGAACCCCCAACCTAGCCGAATGGAGGACAACATGCTTAGCCCTCCGCGGCGCACGGTGACGCGGACTACCGTCTTGCCCAATGGAACAATGACTCACGAAGAAGTCGACATGCTTACCGAATTCTCTTGGCGAAACTTCTTTTTCACGATCAACTTCGCCAAAGTCATGCAGAAACTCTCGAAACATCGTTCGCATCGCATCCGAATGCTCGTTCAATACAAGAGCACGGTAGTGCCCTCTTCTCATGGTCATTGCATCCTTTTAAATATTTGTCGTATCTGAATAGGCCGTTCTCAAGCGTGTGTTAAAAGTACAACACCCACTGCTGCAACTCCACATTCTGAAGTTAATCAAGAGTCAAGTGCCATACAGTGGGCGTAGATGGCGGCAAAGTACGCGATTGCAGCTGACTTGTATCTTGCACCATTAATTTGATCTCTTAGCGAACATGCAAGTCATTACGTCGATCTACCTCAACTGTCGGCCCGATTTACGCGATGAATGGCTGACAGGCAACGAGGTGGATGACCTTGGTGAGGGACAGGTGCATATTCGCTTTACTTAGACGCCATCATCTTAGCATGAATGACGAACTCTATGTCAGGCACAGGAGCAGGCGCTCCGACAACTCGTGAAATTTTGTTGCGTTGATGCACGTTCAGATCTGCGTACATGTTGCTGACGTAATTTGGACACAGATAACACCAAACGCTATGGCCAGCAAGCCGCACATGCGCACGGTCAGGCACACAGGCGATCGGTAAGCTTGTCACACCACCTCGAAGGCCTACATCCTGGCCCGGAATTGTCTGGTCTTTTGCGTCCTGTGGGTACCCCAAACGTGGTCGAGGCCGATGTATTCCCACCTCTTCGTGCACACGCGCCGGACACAAACATGTTCCTCCCTTACATCACCGAAGATATCGCCTTCGAAGAAGAGTATGAAGAGTACTTGTCTGATCTTGGGTGGTCGGACGGTCCGTCGCATACCCATGGCGCGGAGGGGCAGAGTGGTGGCACTTCTCGGTGGCACAGGCTCCCCGACCTTGCATCAGAGATTGCAGATGGAATCAGTGACAGTGAAAGCATCGCATCGATTGGGGAGCTGGGTGATGAAAGTCGGGACATTGGCCGCGAGGGTGGAGAAATTGCTGACGAGAACTTGAATAATTGGGAGGTAAGAAAAGAAGACCCTTGTCATGCTATGCAGCACACTGAGTGGACCATAAGCATATGAGCCCGAAGACTATGGCTGCGCTAACAAAGTCGCCGGCGGGGCCAGGTGCGCGGCGCTCATCGGGATCAGATAAGCTGCGCCCCGTCTTGCCATTTGGGCTTGATGACGTAGATTATAATAGCGTTGATGAAGAAGGGGACGAGTTAGGTCCCGTTCCTAGAGAAGGGCCAGGCAATTTCCCATCGGGGGGTGGAGTGGACGAAGTGGAATTCGTATATGGGTTTGTTTGGCTTCCCTCTCGTCACATGACACACCTTACTGACGCTCGAATAGCATGTGATCCTCGGCGTTAGGCGCTATCGGACGGCAAACAGAACCACATAATCTGGGGGGACTGGGTAGTACCCGATGAGATAAGATTGATGCTTCGGCATCGGCGCATCGGCGTTAAGTTACATGTGCAAACCTATTAAACAGACTGTCACGCAATGCACTGCTTCTTTTGCTATTGCCCCCAACTGGTCGGCGTTTGCATCGGGGATGCGTGAGCCTTCTATCTCTACCGCTTCTCCAGAGAGTACGTCGCAGGTAGTCGAGTCAACTAATGTCAGACCCAAGTCAAAACGAAATAGAATTATCCTGTAAGCCCATCTTAGGTGTAAATTCCCACATCTTTAATTCAACTGTACTCTAGAAGCTGCCAACGTGAGCGCATCCAACCTTTCACCAGATCTTTCCGCAGTTCTTTAAACTAAAAATACCTGTAGAGTGTCACCAAAGAAAGCAGCAGGCCAGTTGAGCTATTTGAGATCAATAGTCTTCACTCCTTATGTTTCGTCCCGCAGTGTGATCGTCGCCACCCCTGCTCTAGATGGTGCGCTTGCTCGATGTTTTGCTACTTAATCTTCAAGATTTGCTTATTTGTACCCACCCTTCAGCGTCGCTCGTGGTTGTCCAGATGCCTGCACCTATGAGGAGCCGAAGGAGGTCAAGAGGCGCAAGTACGTGGTCGCATCATTCCCCCGTCCGAGTTACTTTCGATATTTTACGCACCACAATCAATCAGGGTGTTAGAGATTGAATCCGAGCCCATACAAGACAATGCCGAGTCGATCAGTGACCCTGACCTGGGACAGTTAAATGACTCAAATTCTGCGAATGATGCCGATCCAAATGCCCTCGTCGGCCTCGACGCCCTCCTGCAGGTGCTACAGAATGCCAATACGACCAGCATTGTATCTACGTCATCACCTGATAGTTTCGACTTCTCGAGATCACCCGCTCAAGTCGGTGAGAATGCGGTTCAGGTAGCCGCCATGGCCCTCAACCAGCTATCACAACAGGAAGCACCGGATACCCACTACCCATTTGCCGGCATGATACTTTCTGTATGTTCCGTTCCTTCCTCCGACGTTACATTTCTTTCCTTTGTAATATGTACTTCACATTGGCAGTTCGGCCGCTCCGGGATTCCGACGCATTTATCCGAACTTCAACGCTACTTTCCCAACCAGAAGGTCACAACCTTCCTGCTCTCTTACTACTTCGACAGATCTTCAGCTCACTGGATGGTTCCTGTCATACATCGGCCATCTTTCGAGAACTGCTATCGCATATTCTCATCAGGTGCATTACCACCGACTGCCGAATTTGTTGCCTTGTTGGCAATTACTTGCGCGACAGCCTTGCAATTCCTAGCAGAAACCGATGAAGACGTACGTTCTCTTACTGATCTTCACATGAGGATTTGTCTTCCAAGGAATAACAATAGGCTACCCTGTTTGCGGATTATGCGCCGGGGAGAGAAGTCCTGCAGCAGCGTCTAGTGGATTTCTCGCGTTCCGTGTTATTCGCCTGCAATGATTATCCGCTTTCGTCGCTTGAGCGCATTCAAGCCCTCACTTTATTTTCCGTATACCAATGGGTGGGTTTGATTCCTTACGTGAACTCTAGCTCCCAGGCTAATGTCCCGCGTAGAATGAAACGAATACAGGCGAAAGTTGGTATATCCTTACCCTTGCAATTCGGATGGCACAGACACGTAAGGTACCTTGAGTAGTAACAATACTTCATACTCAAATCCCGTCCTTAGTTTCTTTGCATCGCGATGGTACCACCGCGTGGCGTATGGGACCAGAAGACGCGGAAATCCGCAGGCGGATATGGTGTAAGAGACCTTCACTGATCTTCGGAACGTCTATCTGACTCGTATCAGGGACACTATTCACCATTGATAGGTGATGACGGCCTTTGTCCTCCCCATCAGCGATAGCTGAGGCCCACTAAGGTTTCATTGCATGGAATATCGACGCCCCTATATAATTTCCGACCAGGTCAGCTCCTCTGCTAATCTACACTGAGGGTTCATTATTTTCGTCGCATAGCATATCGATGTTGCGCTCCCTATGAACTTAGATCAAGCAGACATCGTTAATATTCCAGATCTGACCAGCAAGCCAGTGCAAGAGCCCACCGAATACTGTGAGTATAGGTATAGTCACGCCTTATGATTCTGTTACCTGATTACCCGTTAGTATTTCATTTGTATCATTGCCAACTTATGAGGCTCAGTGGCCATATGTGGGATCAATGTTTCAGCGTCACGCTGCCTACATATCGGGTAGTTATGGATTTGGAGGAGCAACTCAGGAAATTTGAGCTTGAGCTCCCTATTTCACTCCGCTATCAAACAACTCAAATGGCTGTCGCTCGGCCATATCTATCCTTCCAAGTATGCATGGCTTAAAAAACCCCAGGATGACATTCATGGAGCAACTTCTAGTACCATTCGCTGTCATTGGAGGTAATTCACCATCGGATCCAGTTGTTGGTGGGTGATGTTTTGCTTGATTAAGGGAGCCAATGTTGACATCACCTCAGCGACCATTCCTGTTCATTCATCCAACGAAAGAGAAGGACTTCGAAGGCTTATCTGTCCAGGACAAGAAACTCTCCAAGTTCCATAAACACGCACGGTCGATTTGCGTCACGTTCTGGTACGCCTTAATTTTGTTTCTTGCAATACCATAGGTTCAGGCATCCCTCAGTAAACGACAGTTAGCATCATTGCAAGTACTAGAAAGTTCTGTCGAAGCCGGACATCTGACATGGTCAGGGATAACCTTGTTGGCTTTCAAATCCGCTCGTAAGTTGGTGGTATACGTCGCGCAGCTTCGAGCGCCCCACTTACAAGGACTCAGTGACCATCGCGATCGCCATCATCATGGACGCACACAATCCCGAGAACGAGGAGCTCGAGGAGTGGATAGCGATGGCACAAGGGATCCTCGAGCTACTCAAGCCCCAGAATGCGCTGGCACAGAAAGCCTTGGACCATCTCGCGGTAATTCGGAAGCGAACGTTGTTCGTCCTGGGCGTCGTCACCGGGCGGTGCGCCGCGAGCGATCCGGTCGTCCACGCAACTTGTGGCGTGGCTCCTCCGATGTGTCTCCCGCAGCGCCTCGATCGGACGACTCGGACATTGTCCCAACCACAACCGTGTTTGGTCGATCTCCTCGGAGGCGAGGAAGTCACGAATCCATTCTGGTCCACTCTGCACCCGGGTGTTTTTGCTGGACACTTTCCGGGCATTGAGTCTCTCGTCGGACCAGTGAATCCGCAGAACTTGGAGCAGTTTTTAGATAGCTGCCTCTCCATGCACTCGCGATTACCCCACACCTACACGTTCTGAGCGGCTTTGTCGACGGCCGTCTATGTATTCATACTATGTGTATTGCTACAATTCGAAGGATGCCGTTATTCTGGATGCTGCCCAGGGAGTCCCGGCGGCGTAGAAATCCATAGGATACACATCATCTTCTCGGTCCACCCACCCTTCTGTCTTTCCTATCGCCACTGCCATCTCGTAGGGACTCAGGAGCGGCCGATCGAATGCATAGCCCCAATCGATTGAGAGGCGAGGGCAAGATGTCTGCACGAATATCGAGATATGCGGGTTAAAAAGTGACAGCTTTGCTGGTGATAGCTCTGAGAGAAGGATGGGCACGTAAGGTATGGCAGTGCGAGACTGTGTCATTTGCCTCGTGATAGCCTGTAGGGGTTGGAGTAAGATCCATAATTCGGGGAGGCGAGGGTAAATCACTGCACCTGTAGCTGCCTGAAATTACCCTGCCGTCCAAGAGTACCTAGTACAACCCCCCAGGCGGGGGCTTCACCCACTGAAGTGTCCGAGGCCGAAGCTTTGTGGGCGATGTCATTGATATCACTCCGGGCCGCCATCACTGCGTCGCGTCGCGCCGCTCGCATTTCCTGGTGGTTGTATCGCTCTCGGGTAAGCTTTTTGGAGTATGGATCGTACCTGAATGCTGGCACTGATGGATTGGCAATCATGATGGCTTCCAGGTGGAAGCGGCCATCACCAAGATATCTGTTTCGGAATGAGAAAGAGCCAGATCAGCAGGGATATCAATCACGGGAGGCGGGGGCAGTAGAGGTCTTACATACATGAGAGCATCAACATCGCCGAGTGAGGGTGCGGTGCATCCGAGGATCTCCCCTGGGGACAGGGGCTTTGACCGGGGGATGGTGGCTTCATACCTTCCAGTCCAAAGTTTGTGTGCCTGAATATCCACAACTAGTTTCTCTGATCCCTCATCTGGCGTCCCACCTTCAAGAAGTCCTAAGGGCGGTGCACCGGAGTATTCTGCATTCAATTCATCTTTCAGCTGCTGAAGCGCAGCCACGAATTGAATGGTAGAGACAAGTGCCAGGCGCGTGGGTTGGGTTGACTGTCCATGCTTGTGTTTGTCATCCAATTCTCCCTGCGCCTCAGCAGTAGACGTCGTAGAAGGACCCTCGATTCGTAGACGTCGTGGACGACCAATGGACGCACCAGCAGGAACTTCTCGATCTGTCTCTTCCGAGTCCAGTAGCGTTTCGTGGAACAGGCGGCGGTCTTCGGGAAAATTGAATCTCACGGTCTGCGCGAGATGGATAGTATCGATAGCGATTTCTACAAAGACATAAAGAGTTTTGATGTTCGTCTGGTCCATAGGAACTGGGGGACGATCAATGGGGCGGCGAAACTGGGTCAAGGAGCCTGCGGACCAAGGCAACTATGTCCGTAGTGCACCAACATGTCGCAGCCTAGCGCCAATGCAGTATAGTCATCGACGCAGCATGCGCCGTAGGTGACATCCCCCATAATTATCGTAAGAGCCTCGGTAAATCTTGGAAGATCTGAGCCGTTGATCTCGCACGGTGATATCAGATGCCCACCTTTCGATGATATCCGCAATAGTACAGGCAAACATCTGGAGGCCTTCAGGCATCTGTAGAGCGACCATCTTTGAATCATTCTTTCTGATATGGTGGATAGTTTTGTGTATCTCGAAAGAATAATTCGAGGGCAACTGCTTAATGGCATCATTGAGTTGCACGTTCGAAAGAATATCCTGAGGAATCTGGTTGATGAGAGTGATGGGTACGCCCGGCTTTGAGGGTCGTGAACTTTTGGTGCCGACAAACCGCCTCTTGATGTTTTTTTTTGTAGAGCCGGAACTCTGAGTCGGAATGGTAGCGGCTGATGCTGCCGCTGACATTTTGGTCGAGGTCAAGTTCAGGGCCAGGCCCAAAAGGCTCAGCCACGTGGCGTTAGTGTGTGGCCTTGCGTCACCTGCAGTTCGACCATCGACCAACCGAAACCGGGCGTGGAACGCGTCGAGCCTTCGACAATGACCTCTCAACATGGATACCCCAGTGGCTACTGCTCTATGCGGGGCTCATGCGGCTCCAAGGGTCTCTTTGGGAAGCCCTTACCATGTCCGTTTGATGGGCCACCCTACGAGGTAGAACGTCTCTCCGCTCTTCGCCATCCGCTCGTTGTTGACGACACCCAAAGCCAGATGATATAACTAGGGACCTCCTGAGGTCTGTTTGTGGGGAAGAATTCGATGGCGATCCCATTTGCTGCAATTCAGATCAACTTGAAGTCCTACGGGACAACTTAAACGACGCGGAGCCTCTAATCACATCATGTCCGGCTTGCCGCAATAACTTTCGTTCCTTCTTCTGCCATTTCACTTGTTCACCCTTCCAAGCATCATTTGCTAACATCACCTCTACTCAAATAACATCCACCGGGCAAACTGCTGTACAATCTTTAGACTTCTTCGTTTCCGCGCGCCATGGCCAAGGATTTTATGACAGTTGCAAAGACGTCAAAGTTGGTGCAACAAACGGCTATGCCATGGATCTAATTGGCGAAGGGGCAAAGGACTACCTGTCATTTCTCAGGTCAATGGGACAAGAGAAGCCCCTTGGAAGCCCGTTCCAAATCAACTTCCCTTCATCCGTCCCGCCGGGGATAGATGCCCTCGACAACCCTCCCCGAAACTGCGCAGACAGCGACCTATTAAGTCGCTGTGCATGCGTTGACTGCCCACAGATTTGCCCAACCTTGCCCGACCTTCCTACTTCCGGCGACTCTTGTCGTGTTGGTGAACTCTCCTGCTTGTCATTTATCCTCATACTAGCATATACTCTATGCCTCATCGCATTTATGACTGGCTTCAGCATGCAAACTATCCTGCGCCGTAAGGAGGAGAGGAAGTACGGTCGCTTGGCTGAAACGAATCCCGATACCCCCCTTTCCCCACGGTCCCATTCGCGTGATCTAGTGGGTGCGTCTTCCCTGGCTAGATACCTCGATGGCGAACAGTCCTCGCATAGTCCAACTGGACCGCGAAATGCCGGTCGCGGTGTTATGCTCTTAGATCCTCTCGACAGTGTTCAGCCTCGACAATACCGTTTAAATGTGAAACTCCGCCGAATGTTCTATAAACTTGGCCTCCTCACCGCATCGTTCCCATGGGCAACATTTGCGATCATATTTACTCTCATGGGTCTCCTCAACATTGGCTGGAATAACTTCGGTGTGGAAACGGATCCTGTCCGGTTGTGGGTTGC
This sequence comes from Russula aff. compacta, assembly GCA_003313875.1. Lineage (NCBI taxonomy): Eukaryota > Fungi > Basidiomycota > Agaricomycetes > Russulales > Russulaceae > Russula > Russula aff. compacta. Next base: position 19,127 of record QLOT01012218.1, on the reverse strand, counting down.
GCCTGACTCGGAGAGCAAGATGCAGAAGGATTTCTTTGACCAGAACTTTGGTCCCTTCTATCGACCGCAGCAGATCTTTGTAACGTCAGCTACAGTCGGAGAACAGAGGTTGTCTTCGCAGACGAAGAAGCCTGTACTTTCGTGGGACCACCTCAAATTCTGGTTCTCCGTCGAGGCGGATATTCGCTCCCTTCGTTCTTCGCCAAACTCATACAGCCTTTCTGATGTCTGCTTCAAGCCTGCAGGCCCCAATGGCGCATGTGTTTTTCAATCCATCACAGCTTGGTTTGATAATGACATTGACAATACCTCTCCTGACTCGTGGGCTGAGCGCGTCGAATATTGCGCTAATGCTCCCGTTGACTGCCTTCCTGACTTCCAGCAACCGCTCTTACCGAAGTACATCTTGGGTGGTGTACCAGGACACAAATTCTTGGAAGCAGAGGCGTTGGTTGTGAATATCGTCGTATCCGACTCTCTAGACTTGGAAGTTCAAGAGAAGGCGATGGAGTGGGAGCACGCACTCGCAGAATATTTGGCACAACTGAAGGCACGAGCCCCATCCGAGGTGGGTTTGGAGATTTCATATTCAACGGGGATCTCCTTGGAAGAAGAAATCAACAAGAGCACAAATATAGACATCAAGATAGTAGTTTTGTCGTATCTTGCAATGTTCTTCTACGTGGCCCTGACCTTGGGGGGGGACTATCCGGGTAGAGACGAGGAAGGCGTTTTTGCTTCTCTTCATCGTTGGGCAACTAATTTTCCTCGCCTTTTCTCTCGACCATCTTCGTCTTCGCTCTCTGCAGATCCTCGCAATGCTCCACATATATTTCCCCGATTACCACGCAAGGTTTTCGTCAGCTCCAAGTTTACGTTGGGACTCTTTGGCATTGCTCTGGTCATTCTATCAGTCGCGTCCTCCGTGGGATTGTTTTCGGCTCTCGGCGTTAAAGTGACTCTGATTATCGCTGAAGTGATACCGTTTCTTGTCTTGGCAGTCGGCGTCGACAACGTATTCATCCTTGTTAACGAACTTGGTCGTCAGAATCTTCTGCATGGGCCCAATGCTGCTCCATCCGAGCAGGCCCTCTCATGTTCCACAGCTATATCCCCCACATCTCGCCGCTCTCAGTTTGATTCTTCACATACGGAGTCGATTGATGCCGCCTCTCTACCCATTTATTTGCCACCAGAAGAGCGCGTTGCCCGAACTTTGGCAAAAATGGGACCATCAATCATGCTCAGCTCTGTAACGGAGACTTTAGCTTTCGCTCTTGGTGCGCTTGTACCTATGCCGGCTGTGAGAAACTTTGCGCTCTATGCTGCTGGCAGCGTATTGTTGAACGCCTTGCTTCAAGTGACGGTGTTTGTCAGTGCCATGGCGCTCGATTTGCGTCGACTTGAGGTGAGTTAGTTCTGTACGCCGCTAACGATGTGCACTGATACTCATCTGATCTATTAGGCTGGCCGAATGGATTGTCTTCCGTGCATTCAGATTCTGGCTCCCATCCAGTTGCCTGAGTCAACTCCAAACGGTAACAGCATTGGCACCCTTACTCGCCTCATTCGAAAGTACTACGCTCCTTTCATCCTTCGACCCGCAATCAAGGGTGCTATCATGTTGATTTTTGGTGGTTTCTTTGTCGTCTCTATAATATCGATTCAGCACATTCAACTTGGGCTCGGTATGTCTTTGCTTTTCAGAGGAATTGTTAGCCCGCTAAATTATGGCCAGATCAAAGGCTTGCCTTGCCATCGGATTCCTACTTAATTCAATACTTTGATGACATGGACGCTTACTTGAATATTGGCCCCCCCGTCTACTTCGTTTCGCATAATCTTGATGTAACTCACCGCCAAGGACAACAAGCATTATGCGCCCGCTTTACGACCTGTGACGATTTCTCTGTGGCAAACACCCTTGAAGCTGAGCGCAAACGTCCGGCAGTGTCATATTTCTCCGACCCTGCGGCCTCTTGGATCGACGATTTCCTAACCTGGCTCAACCCTAACGCAGACTGCTGCCGTGTTCGGAAACGAAACCCAGACGTGTTCTGCTCTCCAAGAGACAACCCTCGCCTTTGCCGACCTTGCTGGGCTGGCAAAAGCCCCGCCTATAATATTACAATGGAGGGCCTCCCTGAAGGCGAAGAGTTCTTTCGTTATTTCAAACAGTGGCTCATTTCGCCTACTGACGAAGACTGCCCTCTTGGTGGCCAGGCGTCATATGGAACTGCCCTTTCAATCAACGACGCACAGGATGATATTGTGGCGTCTCACTTCCGGACTTTTTTCGACCCGTTGAAGAGCCAGGCTGACTTTATCGATGCATTCGCCGCTGCTCATAGGATAGCGGATGACATGTCGAAGAGGACTGGCGCATCTGTTTTCCCTTACTCCTTCTTCTTCGTGTTTTTCGACCAGTATGCCCATATTGTGTCTATCACTCAGCAAGTTTTGGGCCTGGGACTGGCATCTGTCCTTATTGTGACAGCACTGTTTCTTGGGTCCTGGCGGACAGGCATGATTGTCACAGCCGTAGTAGCACTGACCGTTGTCAACGTCATGGGGGTGATGGGGCTGTGGGACGTAAGCCTGAATGCAATCAGCCTCGTCAATCTCGTCATATCCCTAGGCATCGCGGTCGAGTTCTGCGCACATGTTGCGCGAGCCTTTATGAATTCAGGGCCTGGCGTAACCACGGACCATCCCGAAGGGCAGGAGCGAGACGAAAGGATGTCTGCGGCTTTGGTCGATGTTGGACCATCGGTGCGTCCCTTTTCCTTTTCTGACAAGTGTCTCCATATGAGCCGCCGACATCATCCTTTAAACCAGGTTCTCTCCGGGATCACCTTCACGAAACTCATCGGGATGTCCGTGTTAGCTTTGACCCGCTCCAAGCTCCTGGAGGTGAGATGGATACCCCACGTCACGGGGCTCACATGCTGACCCGTATGTGTTGCGCAGACATATTATTTCCGGATGTGGTTCTCCCTCATTATCGCAGGGGCCTTGCACGGTCTCGTCCTCTTACCAGTCATTCTCAGCCTGGCGGGAGGCCGCGGGTTCACTATGCAGGAAGCTGACGAAGAATGGATGTCGTCTGCCATTCGGAACGGGTACGAATATACGTCAGTGGATTTTGTTTTCTCGGTCAATTTGCATGCACTTGGCACTTACTAACAACGCCCTCTCGCTTCAGACCTTTCCTCGCGGACGACACCTCGGTCCACAGCGACTAAGTCAGTGTTCTTCGGGAGTGCACTGCTCTGTTTTAGATTTCTTCATACACATATACCACTACAACAAAAAGAAAATACCCCTGAATGTGTTTGAGAACTAGCGTCGTCCACAAACCGAACGGCAGTAAGCCGAAGGCTGGGGCTTGGGTCGAACAAAATTTTAAGATTTATGACTGGAAACGCCGATCACGGGCGTTGCCTTTTCATAATTAGTGAGACCGAGGTACAGAGAGGTACAGCCGTGTGGGCGGATCTCGTCTCGGTCTCGACTGAGAGATCTTACCGTACGTGGTGCCTAGGCGCCAATTTCCTAAAATGGGGAACAATGAATCTTGGTTGAATCTGGTCCGCCAACGGAGACGCAAAGGTGAAAATCCTGAAAAACGATTCATGCAATTATCATGTTTCAGTACTAATTTATGAAGAGATTGCACGCGAGGATGAAAGGCTATGGAGTTGAACTGAGATAGTTAATTGTAACAACAATATTAGCAACCAAATGGAGCTGGATGACATCGACGACATTGGGAACGAAGATAGTTAGAGTGAGATAGCACAGTCATGACGAAAGAAGAGGATGGCTAGGCCGAGCGGAACGGCACCGACAGAGTGAGCAAAAGGGGTAGTTTGCGAAAGGGGACAAATCAAAGAAGGGAGGAATGTACCTAAAGACAGACCAAGGAATAAAAGAAACTGGAAATGAACAGGGGTCGAACAGGGAAGGGAGGAAGAAGTAGTCGAAGAGCTGTGCGAATATATTCATTCCATAGCAAGGCGAATTTCACAGCGAGACGAAACAAATCGAGAGACTGAGACGGGTGGCAGGTAGACATGAGAGGTCGGTCGTGCGTACTTTTAACGCCGTCAATCAGCTGTTGCCAGGTGTCTTCCATGCTATTGGTGTGGGCGCAGATGCAGAAGTCTGATGGTGATTCACGCTGTCAAGGTCAAGGCTAGCCAGCGTACCATTGAAGTCTGTGATCAAGTCATGCTCCTGCTCGGGCTTCTCGAAACATTCCTGCTGTTCGGAGTGTGACGCGTTAAGTGAACCAGATGGTGGTCGTGAAATAGTCGCCGCAGCGGGCTTTTCATAGTATGTAGAGTAGTGCGGCACTGTTATGTTTCCATCCGCCCCCATGGTGTTGCTTACGTCGTGCGGTATCGCAGGGAACCCGTGCCCCAAATCCCTGGAGGATGATGGATAATACAAGAGTGGCTCAGGCTTCCTAGGTGCAGGTCCAGATGGAAGGTCTCCTCCCTGAAAGAGGTTGGGATCGGGCGAGAAAGGGGAGAAAGACGTCGAGAGGCCAATGCGGGGTGTACGCAGATCACCACCGAATCCTCCGGGAGGCTGCGCACCAAATGGCGACGGGCCGTTCATGCTGTGGGTCGAGAAAACCACGTTCCGTAGGGATTCGTCGTTCGGGGGCGCCGTTGATTGGGACTGGGCCTGGCTTTGTTGGGACTGCACCTCGCTACTAGCAGCGGGGTTGAATAGACTCGCGAGCTGCATCTGCTGCAGAAGCTGAACGGTCTGTTCCATCGTAATTGGCGTCCCGCGCGGAGAGACCATTTGGCTTTGTAAGTGTGCCTGTAACGCGGCCGCCTGAGCTGCTTGAGCAGCAGCTTGAGCGGCTTTATCTTCATTCAAATCATTAGACAACTGTTAGCAGAAAAAAAATGTAAGATGGCCCTACATTGACTACGACCCCAACTAAGACGGATTCGGCTACCTCCAATTGGAAAGCCTTGCATCTTTTCAATGGCACGTTCGGCATCGGCTTTGCGCACAAACTGTACAAAGCCGCAGTGCTTTCCAACTGGCACCTTCACCTGAATATATAAAAGAACATCAACAACGAAGATATTACAAGTTCAAAGCAAGAGCAAACCAACATAGTGGATGTCACCGAATGGGGCAAAGAATGTCCTCAAGGTTTCCTCGGAAATTAGGGGGGACAGTCCACCGACAAAGACCGTCGTATTGTACGGGTCTGTGGAGGTGAGCTGCTCGCCGTTTGGTCCGATAAGATTGCTCAGAATCGCACGGGCCTGCGCCTGGTGTTTCCATGACTCCTCTACAAGAGAATATCGTGACTGCTCGGCATCTGCACTTTGCCTGGCAAAGGGCGCAGTGATCGAGGTTGGTGCATCCGAAATCGGTTTCGATGCGGAGGCCGAGTGAGTGTATTGAGCAAGTTGACTGAGTATACTCTGACGTTCATTAGAGTCCGTGCTCGCTAGAGTCGAAGTGGAACCGCTCGTGCTCGTACCGGAGCTCAGGGACGGTGCAGAGACAGAGGAGGAAGAACCAGAGGAGGACACGGCAGTGCTGCTAAGTGAGTTTGAGGAGCTCGTAGTCCCAGCACTAGAACCTGCAATGGGCGATGATACACTCTGAACAGGAACAGGTGCAGGAGACAACGGAAGGGCAATGGTAGCGGCAGCATGTGAGGCAACTCCCGGAGGCGGGATCTGAACCTGCGGGAGATCTTCGGCAGGGGGGGCCTTATACTTAGCAGTTGCGGGAGATATGCGCACTATTTGGGCGAACAATAAGGCGTTTGCTTCATTCAGGCGAACAAAGGGGGCGCTTATACTCACTTGGTCGCGAAAGGCAGTAGAGACCATGCATCTCGATCAAGGCACGTTGTTGATCACTCTCGTCCGTGAATCTGCGCGAGTCCTGTGAGGGAAATTCGAGCACTATTACAGGGGCAGGACACACCGAACAAAGCCATAACCCCTTGAAACACCAGTGGCAGGATCTAGCATGATTTTTGCGCTCTTGCAGCTCAAAAATGGGCGGATGAACTTAGGTTCACGGTCGTTGCGCAAACCAAGCACCGGGTTACGGAAGACTGCAACAAGATCTGAGTTGGAAGCCTCGGGGGCGAGGTCACCCACGAAGATACTGTACTCCTTCCCATGTTGCTGTGACTGAGTTGAGAAGCCAGGGGGGGAGAGTGATGGTGGGATGGGGGTGGAGGACGCCCAATTAAGAATGAATGGTTTGTTGGAGTTTGGCATAGTAAGAGGAGTCCCGCTCCCATTCTTGGCCTTGATCTGAGAGAGTACGGAAGTAGCGTGCTCAGGTGTGGGGAAGGTAAGGAAGCAGTAACCCGGGTTGTTGGCCTGTTGGCCTGTAAGGGAATCGGGAGGGGGATGAGGGACCTTGATACTGAGGGGATCCCAGCCCATGAGGTTACAAACTTGCTTTGCGTATTCTTCGTCCATCCAGGGTTCGAGCTCGCCCCACCAAAGCGTAGAGCGTGTCAGAGAGGATGCGGAAGGGGGTGGGGTGACAGCGGATGTGGCGGATGACGGATAGACAAACTGTGACTGCGGGGGCGATGGATTAGAGGTCGGCTGTGAGGCTGGGTGGGTGTGCGAGTCTTTGCCGTTAAAAGTGGGATGCGAGTAGGGGGCACCGCGAACGCTGTCGGGGGTCTGGGAGGTGGCGGGCCCGACGTTGGGAGGGGAGGAAGAGTTGGGTGGGAGAGGAAGGTTGGGTTGGTGAAGTTGGAGTTGCAGATTGGGTATGCGGCTATTTGTACCGAGAGGGGATGGCCATGTATTGGCGTCGACACGAGCGATGACATATTCTTGGTCTTGCATTCCAAAGGATCGGGGAAATGCCGAATGCATGGGCGAGAGCGTCGGTGTTCTTTGAGGGTCATACGTCGATGTAGTACCGTAACGATCATGAGCAGAAAATCCCTTGACTGAAGGAAGAGGAAATCGGTTGTACCCCCTCGTCTGCTCCTGCTCGGCGTCGGGGGGTGATCGTTTCGTTAGACCAGGTGGAAACACTGGGTCAGAAATGTCGCGATGGGACATTTCAAGTTGTTCGAAATGAGACAGTGACGCCGACCAGTCAAGCCGGTGAAGGTTGGGGGATTAGAACGAGTTTAAGTGAGATTTGACCAGAGGTAGGCTGATTCGTTTGATAGGGAGGACGAAAGCGACAAGAAAAGAGAGATATACGAGGAGAATGAGAAGAGGGGGCTAAGAAAACGAGAAAACAATGGCAAAGTCGACAAAGCAGATCGAACAGTGAAACGATTCGATAGCAAGATGAAGAAAAAAAAGGCCGTGTGATAGATAGTTAAAGAGATATTTAGCGAACTACTTGTAGGTCGTTTCTCGAGAAGGGCTGATGTCGACGAAGTAAAATGAGAGGAGGGGGGCAGCCCGAGGGGAAGAAAACCGGCCGCACTCGATCAGTCCATCTGCGGAGTCCGGAAGTGGCGGAGTTGGTGTGTGTGTTTCGTACCATCTCCACTCATAATTGGACTCACTGCGGCGGAAACGACCAAATCAATCTGGACGCGACCGATCCACGAGGTTCTCAAGTGCGACTGAGACTAGAGAGGGAACCAAGTCAATCTCTGAGCATGAGGCATGAGCATGTGAGCCTTCTCCAGGACGAGGGCAGAAGGGCAGCAGAGCCACGAGGAAGAGCATATACTATAATTGAGAAATAGACTACATTGACCGCCAGAGAGTTGATTAATTTGCATAGCAGTGTGGCCGTAGCAGGAGCGAACATAGTTGTTTCTTTTCAGCTCGCTCTTACGTTGTGGGTCCTTGTGGGTCCCTTCCGGAAGCCGGGGTCGATGTTTTCCATATATGGTAAATTTTCGGGAAGACGAGCATCGCGCTGCTGGCGGTGGCTGGTGGTGACGCGTGGGTGGATCGAGGCGCCCGCCCGCTCGCTGGCTCGCTCGCTTACTGGCACCCGGCCAGGCCAGGTCGTCCGTCCCTCGCTCGCTCGCATCGCAGGCAGTCGCTCTCCGTCGCGTTATCGTGGCGTCCCTCAATTTGGGTTCATCGAAGTTCTCCCTTTCGCTTTGGTTTCTCCTCTTTCCCTCTTTTCCCTCTCCCTCCCTCTTTTATGATGCCCTCAGCGCCTGTTCGCCGTCCATCTGCCTCTGCAAACCATTCATCCTCCACTCCATCAAGCTCAGTTAGGCAACATCGCAGTGTCGAATCTCATCATGCTTTTACTGGTCAACCTCCCTCCTTTTATTCCTCCAACACTTCCTCCGCCGCTGCTCACCAACAAAAGATCATCCATATACTAGTCAATCGTCTAAGGAACAAGGTTCTCTTCCCCGTCCAATCTCTCCCCCCTTGCGTCGCTCATCTCTTGCAGCTACCCTCTAATTCAGGCGTGGATTTAACTCAAGTAGAGACCGACCCCGCAGTTGATGAGACTGTCAGATGTCTCGTCGAGTTGTCTAAGGATTCACTTGATATCATTGGTCTCGCGTTAACTGAGGTTTTGGATAAGCTAGCCAAGGTTTGTTCCTTGCCGTTTCTGTCTCTCATTTGATTCAATCTCCTTCAACCCTACAGCAAACGGATGCTCATAACATTCGGACGATCGACGTCCTTCAGTCCCAACTGTTTGTCCTCAAGGTTCTTGCTGTAGCAATGGCCTCTCGATGGAATCGATATCCAGACGATTTACGCTCCTTTCCCCAAGCAAACGCATCTAATACGACCTTACCTACCTCGCCTGTGGTCACCAGTCGCAGTAGCAGGAGGAGCCAGAAACCGTCGTCAGAGCACCTCTCAGTCATGTTGACAGAACCACCGCCGTTGGATGAAGCTTGTGCCAAGTATATTCTCAGCTTGATGGTTGTCTTCCTCAGGCAGACTGCTCCTCCAGAAGGGCGGCTAATGTCCTCAGCCAATCTATCCTTCGAAGCTACATTCCACGATTTCGAGACCATAGATAACGTTGATGCGCCATTGACTTCGTCGCCATACATCTCAGAAGATCTTGATCTTGAAGGCGAACCACAGCCCTTGGGATCATCGTCACGGCCTTTGAATACTTCCTCACCTTCTGTGAATGGCTCTCAAACGACGCAAGTGACCGTTACACCTATGGCACAACACAATACCAGGCTCGAAAAGACGCCCAAAGTCCTCGCAAGATCTCATTTCTCTTTAAATGCTTTGATCCTCAAGTTCGCTGGCCGGATTGTCTACCACCTTTCTGCGTCAAATTGGACTGTCGTCTTGCAGCGCGTCCGCCAGAAGATTCGCTTTCTCGCTAATTCTCCTGATGATAGTCCTGATGTCGTCGACCTCAATCTGATGAAGCACAGTTCGCTGGACCGCACACGTCTTGTTCAGATCTTGCAGGGTATGTTTTGCCATGGTCGATGAGATGCGTACGTACTCATGGGCTTCTCTAGAACTATCGTCGCTACTAGTTAGCATGAAGCCAGAGGTCAAGGTTGCCGTTGCTGTACCTTTGCGGACCGCCATCTGGAATTGGATCGGGATGTTTCCAGACGAGTATAACGAGGCCATCCGCATGCATCGTCGACTAGAAGGCACGCCAGAGCGTGTATTTGATCTACTATGGGATCCATCTGAGGTCGCAAGTGCGCGTGCTCTCTGGCCCACGCTTGCTGCGCTTGCAGTCATCTCGTCGGAGCGGATGCGCACTGACTTGAAAGGCTCGAGCAAGAGCAACCTCAAGAAAGTACGATTGTGGCCCTGGTTATCTGTGCCAAATTTCTAATTGGCTCGTTGCAGTTCACTGACCAACTCGGCAAAGTCGCCCAAACACCCAATAAACTACGCGATGTGTCTGTAGTTTGTATCCTAGACTTATGTAGAGGTGCTGCCCGTGCCCGTCCAGACCCCGGGAAGGACTTGCCGATCCATGCAAACGTATCTGATTATATTCACGAAGTCTCGGTAAGCTCTCAAAAATGTTCTCCTCATAACTCCCGACCAAATGCCCTGCAGACCATCCTCACTCATTGGGACAACCAACGGCCATTCTGGGAGTCTCCTGATGAAATAGATGTGACGATTTTTGCGGATGCCCTTGTTGCGCTGTACCGTTTTTCGCCGTTGGATGATGCGCTTCCCCTTTTTCAAACGTGCCTGGAGGCTGAGCGTTCAGATGCAGTGAAGCTAGTCGCGATCAAGGCTTCGGTCACACTCTCTGTGGATGTGCGTGATCTCTACTCACGCGACGGGTCGTATTAATTGAAGCTTTCAGGCACGTGCCATATTATGGCAACCCGCAATAACGCCTCTTTTCGAGCACTTGGCTGGAAGATTCCGCACTATCTTCAAGGTAAGTCCACCCTCTTTGTGTGTCCTAGCCTAGATATCTACGCCCGCGTGCAGTATGGTGGCGTCCGACGCAATGAGGTCGATGAAAATGGCAAGCTCAGGCGAGCAGCGTTACGTCCCAAAGCAAAACGCTACGTTGCTGAGACCGTCTCGGACCGCGAACTGGTACTCATCGCGATCCTTGGGCTTTGGCGTGCAAATCTCGGTTGGACCTTTACGGGACTAACCCAGGCTGAGATGGATTCATGGATGCCAAAGGCTCTCGCCGTGTGGGAACAGCAGGCAGACACGAGTGTACAGTACTCGATTGCAGTCGCACTTGGCCAGGTCGGCTCGCAGCTTGACCAACTTCGACCAAACGACCCGCTGTACGCGACGGCTGGTCCATGGAAACTTACCGTGACACCAGCAGCGATGCGTACAGTGGCTAATGCACTACTCAATGCCCGCCTTGAGCTCGAACGCCAGCGTATGTGGGCGGAGATTGGTCGCCAGTTTGCAGACACCTACGTGCGAGATGGACCTGTATGTGTTTGCGAGTATAACATTGAGAGGTGCTATAGAATGTTGACGACATGCATTAGCCCGACAGTGTTGCACGCCTAATGCAGCTTTCGAACCACCGTGTCCCTGCATTTGCCCTGCTGGAACTTGCCAGCGCAGTTTCGCTGACATCTGCAGATACTGGTGTCTCGAATCTTGCAGCGCAGACGCTGAGGCTCATCGCGATTGCAGAGCGCCAGCCTGATGTTCCCATCAACCCGGCATTGACTGAAGAAGAACGTGTGAGTCGCCACGCTGTATACGAGAAGATTGGTGCGCCGAGGACAGTCATCACTGGTCAGTATTGTCCTTTCCAGTCGTCGAGATTCCTACCATTTGAGCATAGGGCGAGTGGCGTGGCAGAAGCGAGTCCGACGCTTGTTCCGGTCCTTAGCCATTCCTCATGCTACCTACGTTGCCATCTGGGAAGAGTGTTACTTTCGCTGGTGTGCTCTAACGGAGCTAGTCATCAACGCGCCGTCCGACCCGATGACGGCGGAGAGCATGCAGGACTCAACTGTACCTGTCGGTGACAAGTCGATGACATTTGAGGTTTGTCTGATCTCGTCTCTGCCTGCGAGCAGATACACTGATACCTACGTATCAGGAACAACAACACCAATGGCATAACCTGACGTTGTTCCTTGCAGCTTGTGGTTCGGCTTGCCTCATCGATCATCATGACCCTGCTGCCCTGCACACTGTCATACCTGCGGAACTGCTACCAGATTCGATGCGTGTCCTCAAGGATCCAAGAGTGTTAATCAATAACTTCATCACTTTCCTGATGGAGAGGCTGATATCGGACTCGGTCATGGCGCGCGAGACAGCCAAAGAAGCACTCGGGAGTGAGCTAAGCATTCGGTTATACCCAAAGCTCATGAAGCACTTCGAGGAGTAAGCCCTGGATTGGTGGCCCCCCCTGCATTGATCGCTTATCACCGCAACTAGCATCATCGACGATATTCATAGCAAGGGCGAACTTCAGTGGACCGATGAGTTTGCCCGCTTCCTTGATCAGGTCCGTGTTCTCACATACCTTCGCTACTGTCATTCTGATAAGCTTTTGCTGCAGTGTGTCGGTGTCTTGAAGCTCATGGTAGAGAACGCACAAGCGCAAGACGAGGTTCTGACGGTGGACATGACCCCCACATTGTACTCACTTGCAACTTTCATCAACAGTTTTGACAATCTCCCAGCGTACCGCATCCGCCTCAAGTTCTGCGCGCTGTGCGACAGCGTATTCTCCCGCCCAGATATGTTACGTAAGGATAGTACGAGCTCGCATCGCCAGAAGATATTGGACATCCTATTAGGATGGATTCAGGACCCCACCTTGGTGCGTATGAGGGGACCAGTTGTGTAGGATACACTCATATTGATTTTATTTTCAGACCGATGACACAGACACCGCCCGGCTTTTGCCTGAATTAAACATGGCGAGCCTTCGCGCTGCAGGGCACTTTTTGGAAAAGCTAGAGCTCAAGTCTCTCGATAACCCTGCGGGCGACGAAGCGAGTCATGTTGTGAACCGTGTCTTCATCCGATACAGCAATCTCATCATGCGAACGCTATCTTTCGGACGAGCTCTCCCAGCTGTGAGCTCACTTGGTCTTCTTCCCCCCACTCCCAACGCTGACTGATGCTACCCCAGTTACCCGACGAGCTCCCTGAGGCGAGTTTGACTTCCCCAGTGTGTATACCTCTCCCTTTACTCATTAGCATAGCTGACACGCGCTGTGCACTTTCCCTAGCGCCCACTCTCACAACGCGAAGCAGAGATCCGCGAGCTTGTTGTGGAAGCGCTTTCTCGTCTAATTAGTGCAAACCCGGAGAGTGGCGTCAAGCACAGTCTCTCTATGGCATATGACCCTGACCCGCGGCAGAGGCTCATCTTTTCATACGTGTTCGCCAGGGTGATGGGTCAAGGTGCCAAGTTTGAGGCTCAGGAGACTCCCGTTAACTTCTCGGGGCGTAGTCGGTTGTGTGAGGTATGTGTCTCGAGATAGGCTGAAGGGCTATCGTCTGTTCTTATATTTCGTGCACAGTTAGTCAAGGGCCCAGATGTATGCTCCAAGCCTATCTTAGGCTGTATATGCCCTGATGTGAAATGACCTAGATCACTCTCGCTTTGGCCATTTGTGAAATTTGCCCTCCACCAGAAGTGGACGTCATCATCCCCGTATTGCTCAATATCTTCGACACTCGAGAAGCATTGATGAACTTGATGAAGACGCTCATTGACCGTGAAGTGGCACGAACGGGTGAGCATGTTCCTGTATCATTGCAGAACATCTTAGAGCAATGCTTACCCGTTGGCAGAGAACGAAACACAGTTGTTTAGGGGGAATTCGACTTGCACACGGTTGTTGTCCCACTTTGCGAGGATTCATGGCTACAACTACTTGCGCGATCTTATCGACCCGCTTATGAAGATAATGGGTTCCCTTCCGCCAGGCTGTGGATACACCCTGGACCCAACCGTTGTGACTGAGGAAGAGCTCCATCAAAACTTGGAGAATGTAGTAACTGTTACGACAAGATTTCTAGAAATTGTTTCTTCATCATTACCACGTCTTCCTTCGTGAGTCAGGCTTACGTTTCCTTTGGCTTAACCCGTGATGGTTGATGGTTGATGGAAGGATGTTCCACGAGTTGTGTGCCCACATTTACAGAGCTGTGTGCGTCTCTCTCTCTCTTTTGAGCTGAATTTTTTAAATATCTTCTATGTCTAGACAAAAAATCTGGCCTGACGCGCGATTCGCTGCCCTTGGCGCATTTGTGTTCCTTCGGTATGTGTAAATGGAAATCCCGCAGATATTTCTGATGACCCCATCAAAGGTTTATCTCTCCCGTGGTTGTTTCTCCCTCTGAGATCGACGTCGAAATACCACAAACCAACCCTGTGGTACTCCGACAGGGGTTGAAAATCATCGCGAAAATCATCCAAACCCTCGCTAACAATGTCTTGTTTGGTAGAGAGGCGCACATGTCAGTTCTGAATCCGTTCTTGCAATCAAAAATCATGGACGTCTTTACGTTCTTGAGCGAGCTGAGCGTGCGTATAGAGTTGTGCTCGTTGCTTTACGATTTCATGACAACATTGTCCAGAGATACAACCCGTCGCAAAATGATGAGGAGAGGGACCTACACGAATGGAAAAGTGTCAGTTATGATGACACAGATACCATTGTTCTGCACCGTTTCTTTTCCAAACACGCCGACAAAGTTGGGAAGGAGCTCCTCAGCTTCATGAAGCCGTCAGCAGAAGGGGATCCCTCCGCGATCAACGGTAAACGTGCATGGGATGCGCTCTGCAGCGCCTTGGTGGACCTCGGCCAGCCAATCGAGGTTCCACGACTTTCTGCAATGTCGAGCATGGAACATCGGGAGTATCTCGACCTCGTAGCCAGGTACGATCGTGCTGATGTTACTGCGGTCCGAGACATCTTTGTGGAGACTGCGGCTGGGAAGGTAATTATCATTATTAGCATTGCGAGTTCTCTTCTAAGCTGCCTCCAGGACGAACCAGCGAGATTCGTTTTCTTTGTCTCAAAACTTGACGTGGAGACGCTTGACATTGAGCTATTGTTATACCATATCTTCAAGGTCAGTTACCAGTTAGCTTTCCTTCTATAGTGGATACAGATCAGCGATTGATGGTTTATACTCAGACCTTGACGCCATCTTCTGTTGCCGATACGCGGCCATTCGAGATTGTCTTCGACTGGACGTCGTTCTCTTCCTCGTCGCAAGTTCCCATGCAGTGGTTGAAGTACTGCATCGAAATCATCCCCCACGATTTCCGGGCAAAGTTCGAGACGGCTTATATTCTGAATCCCAACTCAGCCGCGGTCAAATATCTTCGTAGATTGTGGAACATTACTGCGGGTGCGAAGTTAGTTCACGAGCCTAGCGTTGTCCTGACACTGCCATCAGGTTCGCATCTGTCCGGTCAAGTCAGGGCATGTTGCTCAGTCCAGGAGCTCCAGACTTTTGTGCCTGCCAGTGCTACCGTCCCCCTCGTTTACGCAAGTAAGGAAATCGGTTGGCTTGCTGTCTACTCCTCCTGATCCATATCCAATCTAGCGAGCCTCGAAGATGAACAATGCGAGGTGTTCGAGAAAGTAACGATGCGTCACTCGCCCCATGTCCGGATACCAATCAGTCTTCAAGTTGGATTGAGTCATCTTCGTATCATTTCCGTACGTTCTGTCTAATCATACCTAAGCTGGGTATTAATAAGTAATGCTAGGACAAGGCACAACAAATATCTCCGTCGCTTGGGTGTAAATCTGTCGAGATCATTCCTTTTTCCGAAATCAGCGATGTTTACAATGTCTCAACGGGTCACGATCCTTCAGAGTTTATCATTAGAAAATCACGACAATCGAATACGCTATACTTTTCGTCTTCTGCACGTGACCAGATCGTCAAGGTGAGTGGGCGCTTTCCACTGGGAGCGATTTCCACCCACGTCCGGTACTTTTCTTCAGGCTATACGGGCGGCTAAAGGTCGGCTAAGAGCAACCCACCTGCCGGGCATGGAGCGATTCTCTAGGCTTTCTAACGTCAGCGCCGCTCTGCTTCACATCGCCATGCGTAACATGGGCACAGAGAACGCTGAGCTTAGCGGGGCATCCTATGAACTCCTTGCGGCTGTCGTGGGCTCGTTCGACCTGGACGCTAGTCCAATCGTCACAACTAAGGGTGGGTTCGTGATGCCATTCGTGCGGGTATGCGTTAACTATGCACCATAGGTCTATGGATCGGTGGCCCATCTTCGCCATTCCTCGTTTCACTAAGTGAACGAATAGCCAGCCTCGTGCCTCACCTCACCCTTGACTTCGTATCGGAAGTATGCAGCACATTGTCCAAGTCGGATCCAACTCTGAAGCTACACTGTTTGTCATACATGGGCCCATGGCTTAAAAATCTCTCGGTCTTCGCGGAGCCGACGAACGCAAGCTTTGATCACTCGGGAGCCAAACTTCGTGACTGCATACGCCTTCTTATTGAACTTACTATCGCGGACCCGCAGGTGCGGTTTCCACAGACTTTACAGTGGTACCTTCTGACTTGCTTCTCTGTAGTTGCTCATGACGTCGCAGAAAGCCATCTGGACGGAAATTTCGAAGCTTGACAGTGCCGTCGTGAACATCGCTCTCGACGAGCTTATGCGTGCCGCTATTGACGGCGGGGCTAGCTCTCATGCTTGTGAAGTCATCGCTTTAATCATGACGCCACTTTCATCCATCAACGTCCGCGGTCAAATATTATCCAAAATGCGCAAGGCAAGTTGGAATTTACTCCATCACAGACACTTTCTGATAAGGATATGCAGGCACTTGGCAAGGCTTCTGTGAAGCCTACAGGCACACTCGCAGAAAACCCGCATTGGAACGAGATTGCATCCCTGTCACGCCTAGCCCTGGTCGCGTCCCAGCAATCAAAGCAGCCTAATATCGCACAATTCTACACGCCTGAGCTTATACATATCATCACTCTCATCGCGGCTACCGGAGAAGTAGTGGTGCGGGCGACTGTTTGGGGCCTCGTCATGGACTTTCTACAATCGCTATGGTTGTCCCGCTCTTCTGATGCCATCGCCGGTCCCGAAATACGTCTTCTACACGAAGAAGGAAGTCACTTGAAGCAACTCAAGCTCTTTGGTCTTAGTCGTGCTCCCTGGACAAACGAACTAATAGCCTACGATCCGGTAACGGATACTGAGGTTCTGGACTGTCAAGAGGGGCTCACTCGCTTCCTTACCCGCGTGATGGAGACCGCGGCTCAAACAAAAGGTGGGCTTTCTGTCGCTGCCACCATCTCTCTGACACGTTCTTATCTTGTCTTTAGGATTACTCAACGTGTGGCGAGCTCGCTGGATGAGCTTGGTTACGGCAACGGCATTTCAAGTCTCCCCAACTATACAGTTCCGCGCATTCGTTGCCCTCGGAGAACTGGCGTCGGCAGAAGTTGACGATGATTTCTTCTATCAAATGCTTGTCGCCTTCAGGAGCACTCTTATCCGAACAACGGATTTGACGATCTCGGTTGTCAGCATGCTTCGATGCATTCGCAACGTTGTGCCTGCTTTACAGCATGGATCACGATATTTAGGCTCTATCTTTTGGCTCGCAGTGGCGCTTCTTCAATCTGGACACACAGCCTTCTACGCAGAGGCATCGCAATTACTGCGTGTCACGATTCAACACCTGTCAGACCAGGGATTAGTTCAAGAGCTCGGGGTGCCAGAATCTATGCTGGAGCACCGATCCGGCTTCCGAGAGTTCGCCGATCAGATCGACCAAAGCCTCAAGATATCGTTCGAATCAAACTTTTCTTTCTCCCTCGCCTCAATACTAGTTAAGGGTTTCAAGATTAAATCCTTCAAATCCGTCAGCATGGACGCCCTCCAAACCATGTTACGAGTCAGTTCGCGTGCTCAGCCAACTGATGAGGGCAATTTGCAAGGAGCCCCTGGCCCTAGCATTGCGCCGGACTCACTCGGTTACTTCCTCGCGTTGCTGTCTGCTGCCACAACACAGAGGAAGTTCAGAGAATTATTACACGACGCTAATCTAGATGACTACCCGGCCGGAGACGATTTGACAGAGCGGGTTGATGAGGAAGAGGTGCCATGCGTCCCACTGGAGTTGTTGAATATCACGGACAACAACTCGGCGTTACTTGTGATTTCCTTCATCGGCGTCATGTTGGAAATCTCCCAAGGCGAGAATACCGAGACGGAAATATACTTCCGACTGCTCTCTGACGTATCGATGGCTTACCCGGAGGTTCTCAGTATGTGGTTAGTACCGTCCTTTCGATTTGCTTTTGTTCGCTCGCTCACGTTCGGAATGTACAGCTACGACAGTTTGCAGGAGCGTGTCAAAGACGCCTTCGCGGGGTCTTCGAACTCCCACGTCTTAAGCGCTGCGTCGAATGTGTTCCATATCGTTCTCCAGGACCCGAGCCGATCCGGAGGATGGAGCAACTCGATGTCTACACTAGCTACTGTGGAAGAAAGTGGCAGTGGCATTTTCGCGGGACGAACGCAAAAGGATGCTTTAGAAGAGATGAACATGGGCGGATTGAGCTCTGCCTTCCATTTCATATCTGCAAGCAAGGTGAACGCCACCCAACAAGTTGCGAGTTGGATCGCGGAACTCGTTCGACAAATAACGGAATGAAGGAGACGGAACCCAGATAAGCTGCTTCCCTTGTTAGCTATAGGTACATTATGTTGTTGTTGTCCATGTTGTTGCACCGCTTTCATCCTTTTATTTATGATACCCTACGCAATTCCGTATCTACACGCATAATAAATCCATTTCTTCTCGTAAACACGTGAGCCAAGTTGAGTACGCGTTTATATAAAATAAATAAATAACTCAGCCATCCAAGAATATCATCATGACCCCCGGATTTACTCCTGCCTCGAGCTCACCATTGTCACGCAGTTTCTTAGACGCCTCCACCGCTATCGACGATCTGACCCCCTCCTTGGCCGACTATTCTCGAGTTTCTACTCCAGAGCCGCCGTCACACCGTGCAGGATGCGACTGTGATGCGGAGGACAGTGAATACACCAAGGCATGGCTCGCAGTTAAGGCCAAGTTAGAATCCCGCCTCGTTCTCAGTGCTGGTGTGTCGTATACTTGGTTACACCTGACCCAAACCCAAGCTAATCCCACATAGAGGTCGGGCAAGCCTTGTTACAGAGACACGAAGCGTACGTTCGGAGGATGCAGGCGCGTCCCTTCCTCCTGCTTTTCTGCTCTGCTATCCACTGAGCTCATCTAGGCTACGGAACGTGCTGAAAAGCGAGCCAAAACAGACGGCGATCCTTCGGATCCCGAAATGGATCCAGCCACACGCCAAGAGATGGAAGCTAGAATAGCTGAACTCTCACGGGAGAACGCCATGCTCGAGAAGGTCGCACCCTGCCAATTATCCGACGAAGCAGTGTGTGCTGACGATTCTTCAATTACAGCGTTTGCTTCTTAACAGCGAACTCGCCGAGGAGTCGAACAAGACACTTTCCGCCGACTTCCAGGAGCTGCGCGCCGCGTTCAACCGCCTGTCGACCGAACATGCTCGCTCGCTCGGCTGGGAGGCGCGCCTCCATGAGGCATTGCAAGAGAGGGACGACTTTCTACAGGAGAGGGACAGCGAAGCTCAAAAACTCCGAGGCGCGGAAGTCAGGTTGGCTTCTCTTAGTGA
>QLOT01012185.1:0-24467 GCA_003313875.1 Russula aff. compacta | reverse complement strand
ATTCGCGACATGCTGTGCAAAACATATGTTCAACGCTGCAAAAGCTCCCAATTTTCAGAAATGAATCAAGAAAGAATCAAGTGTTGGAGTATGGGCTTGCGCGCGCGCTGAGGAGTGAGTGTTGACCATGACCACCGATCAATTGTCGGGCTCTTGAGCTGAGTCTGTGCCTTCCCATGTGTCGCGAAAGCTGAAGATCACCCTGCAGTTTTTTTCCACAAAGCACCGTCACGCCCGTCGTTCAGAACACATAGCCGCACCGCGGGTTGGTCGGAGTTGCCAGACATAGTAACCGTGTATGGGTCCTTTTTTGGCTATTTTCTACTGAAATTTGCGTTCCTGGTGCATCTTTGTACCCGCTCTCCAACTCATCAAAGATGATGAAATCGCGCTTGACTCTCTCCCGCGTCACGATCTAGGGCATCAAGATTCGCCCTAAGCTCGAAGTGACCAGTCATCGTCAAGTAAATGTCCTGGTGCTCACTGTCAAACTCCGCGAGCACTACCAGGTACGGAAACTCCCAACCCCACTTTTGCCGCCTCAAATAGCAAGGCGATACCCAGGTGAGCCTCTTTTTTTCATTTCCAAAGCCACTTTGACTAGTTCACCCACCTCAATCACTCTCTCCGCCATGCAGACCAACCAGCACTTTGAATTGTACAAGATGTCGCGTACTCAAGTTAACGATGTCAGTCAGCACGCCTATCTGCGGGGCCAAATTGACCAAATTTATCCAGGCCTACCTTAACGGGCTCGGGAGTCAGCATCCTCCATATCAAAGTGAGGCTGTGGAGAACGTCCAGTACTGGTACGATGGCAATGTGCCATATTACACCGACGCTGCTGCATGGCAGCCTCTGGACGACACCTTCCTCCACATGAACGTCCCTGGTTACTCATACGTCGATAAGCTTCATGGGCCAGCACACCAGGTATTTGGTATCACTTGATGTCGGTCACACGCCCGTCTTGGCTAATCTAGGGTGGGATGAAACACATAAGCTCGTGGCCGTCCACCATCCCCATGTAGATGTTCAGGAAAGCCTGCAATCGTACACCTTGCAATTTTGGGAACAACCCTCGCTCAACGCGTACAACCGCACACCCCTCATCAGCTCTCCGACCTCACCCTGTACTTCCCTCTCCTCCCTCCCCTGGAGCAGCGATTCAGAGCCATCGCCGAGTCTACGTCGGCACCACTTGGACGATGGGACGACGACGACGACCATCGGGCTTCCATCCGCCCTTCCTTTCCCCTCTTCCCTTCCGCAAACGGCATCACCCGTCTGCGCCCAGCAGCAACAGCAGCATCCTCCCGAAGCGCCAGGGTCCAGACGACCGTCGCTTGCTCCTTCTCCTTCCTCGCCAAATCCGACGTCCCGAGATACTGTCGGGCGCCGTGCGCCAAAACAGCGGCGCACCACGCGTGCAGTGCAACCTCTGGCCTGCTACTTCTGTCGTGGGCGTAAGATTGCCTGCGGACCGCCAGCCAATCTCGGTAGCGGTGATCGAACATGCGAGTACGTTGTTACGCGCCCACACACCCCTTTCATAGAATATAGAGAACTCTGTTTTTTTTTTTTTGTTATTCTATCCTCTTTCGCTCGCCATCATACACCTCTACCCATCTACACCCGCACCTTCCACTTCCTCTTCGAGATTGACTTGTTTATTTATTTTTTCTCATGGGCCATCGCCACCCTATCATTATTGTTGTTGCCTTCCTTCACTTCCTTGTTTCTATGCGTGCCCCTGGTGCTGACGACTCATTTTCCCTTTTGATATGGACAGGCCCTGTGCTCGACGCCGCCTTGTTTGTGAGTATCCCGCAGAGTCATATCGTGGCCGCCGCACCTCTGGGTCTGGATCTGGGTCAAAGACGGCTTCTGTGAGACCACAGCGGCGTTAGGGGTGCGCTGGTGCGTGCCTGTGGAATTTCTTAACAGCCGCGTCCTGGTCCGATGGGGGAAACTATGTTATTACGGTTTCTATTGCATTCCAGGTAGAGAAGGGTGTGGATGAATCGGATATCCTTTCGCAAACAAATCCTGTCTGTTCAATACGGTCTTTTTAGCTCAAAAAATTGCTCCCGCGCAGTCGTAGTGTTAATGAATGTGTACCAATTGTTTTTTACGTCCATACTCCTCAGTAATCCTTATCCTCCCCTCCCCATGTAGATCCGAAGAGAAAAAGAACTCCTTCGATGACCGTTTGATTCAGGTTTCCAACTTGGTAGCGATATGGACTTGGGTTACCCGCTATCAGTGCCACCCATCAAGGGCTGATGGGATATAGAGGCACCAAAAAGGAAGTGTGAATCTCTCGCGTCTTTACGCGCGCGCAGTTTCTTGCATCAGCAGTTTGTCACAAAATCCTTTTTCAGCTTGTCGGAACCTTTTGCGCGCCTGCTGCAACAAATAATTCCTTATAGGCAAATCGGTACAACCGTAGCGCCTAACTGCATACCGTCACCCCACATAAACTCTGCAGGCAATCACTTTTTCATACACACACAGTACTTCTTTTGATTGTCAACTGATGTGTGGGTGCAGTAGTAGTAACACACCGCAGCTGACGCGCGCATCCATTGAGTGAAAGGTGATTGCCCAAAGTTTACACGGCCCCCGCGCGAAGCTGCGGTATCAATATAAGCTTGCAAGGTCCAAGTTCATCGATCAACCAACTCAGGTCGTGTCGTGGGCGGGAGAGAAACGAACGCGCACCGTTTTAGATCGCATCGCCTTCGTTCTATTAAAGTCTAGAAAAGGCGAGACCATTTTGGTCCTCGCGGGCCCGGCCCACTACGGCCACTAACCAATTTTAGCTAGCGACTAACCAAACCAAACAAGGAGAGCAGGCATAGGGACGGGGCCAGCGTGGAGTCAGCAGTAAGCAGCGAGTCAGTGACTCAGTCTGAGTCTTTCGTTCTCGCCACTCTCTGATCTTCAACAACAACTAAAAAAAAGGGCACCAAAAAAAAGGTCATTCTTATTTACCGCATAATAAAAAGAAAGAAAAGGGGGTGCTGCCCTGCATCATTCACGTTGGAGGGCCAAATAACAAGGTAAGATCGAAGACACCAATTGTCTTTTGTATACAAAAGACCTCGACCACGCGAGCGAGGACGAGGAAGAAAGGACGTCCTGCACGCGCATATGATTTTGTTGTTTAAATCTGCCGAGCAATTGAATGGCGGGTGGTGCTCGATCCGTCCCCAAGTTCTTGCGCCTGGGGGTGCGCACGTGGGGAAGTCACATTTCAGTTATCATATTTTAGTAATCGATGACATGGGCGGGAACGGCTGCGTAAGCAAATCTTGGACAATGCCCACGTCGTTGGGAATTCCAGCTTTGGACAGGTATGCGTCGTCCCTGTAGTGAATGCGCACCCCAGTTAATTTGGTCAGTAACGGGTGCAGTGATGGCCCTCGAGAAGCAGCAAGAAAGCTGGGAACGCACCAGAACTGTTGAGTTTTGAGTTTTGTAACCATAGATATTTTATTAGCTCCGAAAAAACCAGCAGCAAACCAGCCGAGCCAAAAAAGGAGCGGACAAACCTTGGAGTGGTGTCGGGCGCCCGAATCACAGCTAGGTTAATGTTGACGCGCGCATGTCCCGAAAAGTTGACGGCGTCGTCGGCGTCAGAGAAATGAAGGGACCGAACGGGGGGTGATGGGAAGACTCACAGCACGGTGACGATCTTCTCACCACTGCTCCAGCCCATCTTGCGCACGAGCTTGACGCATGCGACCAGATTCACAGCGCTACTCGACCCAAGGAACAGGCCATCACGCTGTACCAAGAAGCGCGCCATACTCACCGCCTCGGCATCTGTTATCCTGAAGACCGATGTCACCTGTCGTCAGCATCTATGTGTCATCTGACACACTTGGAGGCGCGCACCGGAAGGCATCGTCGATCACAGGAAGTGCGAGGTCGATGTTCTTCGTTATACGGTTGATCCCGATGCCCTCGACGACTGTATCGACTTGATGTCGCCGCCTGGTACCTTCGCTCTCCTTTTGA
This sequence comes from Russula aff. compacta, assembly GCA_003313875.1. Taxonomy (NCBI): domain Eukaryota; kingdom Fungi; phylum Basidiomycota; class Agaricomycetes; order Russulales; family Russulaceae; genus Russula; species Russula aff. compacta. The sequence goes on along the minus strand of QLOT01012185.1, from coordinate 20,441 downwards.
TCATACAGGACCCCATGCTTGACCTGTGCATTTTGATCATGGCCGTGTTGTACCACTAATTCAGAATTGGACAGCCACTTGACGTACCTTGTTGTAGAGCCCACTGCCTTCAGGATCCGCAAGCACTACGAGGATATCATCCGCCATGGATTTGAGAAAATGTCCTGCGCCTGCAATCGTACCACCGGTCCCTTCGGAAACGTTGATATCAGAGAGAGGCCGAAGAGGGGACAGTGTGGACTGACCAGCACCCGCGACGAATGCGGCGGCGTCGCCATTCGTCTGTCGCCAAATTTCAGGACCCGTGCCAGAAAAATGGGCATCAAAGTTGCTGCGATTCTACAGAAAGAGTTTGTGCCACGTTCATATATTGTTGATGGTCACTGTGAACCGGGGCTGACCTCAAATTGATCCGCAAAAAACCCGCAAGGGTGGGAATGTGACTCTTCATTTTCGTCGAAGGACGCATGTCCGTTGCCATTGCCGTTAACCAAGCCAGAAGGACCGACAGCGACAGCAGAGGCGGTTTTTTTTAGGATTCGCAGATGAGCGTGCTTAGACGAGAGCGATCTTTTGGATGCCCCAAGGGTGCCCGTTTTCGTGAAGTGAAGCGCATATTCCCGAGCCAGGTTCTTAGTACATTCATAAGACACATCTCCTGTCGCCCTGGTTATGGCGCACTCACCACATACTACAAGAAAAGCAGGACCCGTAAGCGACAGTGTTTCGGCGAGTGGAGTGGAGGGCTTGCCTGCTTCTTGTCCACAATGCTCGCAGGTCGAACTTTCTCGACATCCGCGCCGAGAACTTCCAGCGCCTTCACTTTTTCGACGGCAACATCGTCGGGCATTATGATAGCTTCGAATAGCACGAATGATCAAGGGGGCGAAATTGGCTCATGAAACGAATTATCTCACTGGCATCATAACCTCTAGCATCGTCATTGGAAAACGAATATGCACGAGGTAAGAACTATACGTACCGAGCCCGGGCAATCGTAGCTATCGAGATACCCGTGGAACCAACTGTACCCTCAAAGATTCGCGAATTCGTGTACGGTTGCAAAAGCCCTTCGCGCTCAGCGTCTTCGATCACTTTAGAAGACGCGTGGTCAACGGGTGGGATGCCTTTGCAGACGTGATATCGAACATACTTCTGAGAGCGACGCGGTCCTTTACGCTGCCCCCCGGGTTGAGGTACTTTAAAAGCATTAGTTGTAAGAAACGACGTGCTACATGTATATATATTAGCGAGCACCGCGCACCTCCGCCTTGCCAAGAATCTCGACACCTAACGCATTGCTGAGCGAGTTAATCCGAACCAGCGGTGTATTTCCTTTACGCGCAGACTGGTCTGTCAGCCCGAGAACAGCCGACTGATGGACACGTACCGATCAAGCCCGTCACTCCATCCAGTACCTCGTCACTCCGCAACTCGATGGGCTGTAGGTTATCCCTCGCTATCGCACTGTCCTCCTTACGTTTCCTGTACGCAGAGATGGCAGACGTGGACGCGAACGAGAGTGAGAAACCGATGAGAATGCCATAGAAAAGATGGCGCGCGCTGGAAGGAGAGGGTATCCAAGACATGATTCACGTTCAGTGGAGATATTAGATAGATTATAGGGTGCAGCGGCGGGGCGCTTGGGTATGAATGATGTGGCCTCTCCAAGCAAGCCGCCGCAGAAGACCTATGGCACTGGCAGTGCCCCAAGTCGCGTGCCGAGCACGCGTCAAGGGCGTGTTGCCTGCACGTGCGCCCCTCTGTCACCGATTGTGCAGTGTGTGTGATACACACTCATTTCACGCATCTTTGCTCACTCGAGGCATCGGTGCGAATGGAAGGAGGCTAGCTGCTAACTACTTCCTAGCTTTTGAGTCATCACATGCTGAGTTGGGTCTGGATATCTGATGTAATCCTTTCGGCGGCGCGCCCATGCCATATATCATCATCATCCATGGCTCGCACAGTCGCAGAGATCCAAAAGCTTTTCCTTTCGTCGCCTCGATTCGCAGTCGTCGGCGCGTCAAAGGACCAGTCAAAGTATGGCACCAAAGTGCGCAACATGATTTAGAGCCCACCCTCGCGAGAGCAGCTTGCTCATTCGTACCAGGTTTTGCGGTGGTATTTAGCACGCAACCTACCCGTCACCCCCGTCCATCCTGTTAGTCTTGCCCTGTCACTACTCCATTCAAAGTAGTACTTAGTCGTGCGTTGTATTATCTCTATAGAAGGAAGGCGAGCTCGAGGGAGCAGTGACGGTGCCAAGTCTATCGAGTCTTCCAGCACCCACTGAGACCTCCGTGAGCATCATCACGAATGCCAAGGTTCGGCTCATTACCCCTTCTGCTTCTTCCCTTGTGACCCTGAGAATAGGTGACGCTCGAGTTGCTCCAGCAAGCAAAGGAGCTGAATATCCCTGCTCTTTGGTTGCAGCCTGGAGCAGAGGACGACGCTGTGAAAAACTATATTCACGCAAACGGACTCGAAGGCAAGGTGATTTATGGTGGGCCGTGTATCCTCGTAGAAGGTGATGGCGTCCGGACGAAGAGCTTGCTCTAGGTCCAAAGTTCAGATGCGTGTCTCTAGTGAAGCTGAAAGGCAGTCTCCTCCATGTAGCTTACATGCGTAAAGGTGTAAATCCACTCATAGATGGGTATCATCCATTCTGCAATTTCAGTACAAAAGTTGTCCATATCTCCTACTTGACAACTCTTTTTTCATTTGGAGTCGCCACGGTCTTTGGGGTCATAAACACCATCAGGGGCAACAAACTGCAGGTGACACACAATGTGTGACGTCCATTCCGCTTTCCCAATTGTAAACGCTCAAAATGAAGGGGTTGTCAAGCCTCCACGTTGAGATCCAATTCACAGGGTCGATCTTTGGTGTTACTATAAATAACACCGGACATCGAGAACTCGAGTTCGGTTATCGATGACTTTTGCGATTTGCTACCCTAGGCGATGCGATCTTAACAGCCATAGTGCGCCGTATTTTTCATCTGACCCGATCTAGGCTATCCTATTCCCTGGACACCAGAGCAGAGCGATAAGGTCGCCAAGGAGAGTGGCGTACAAGAGGGCGATCGTGCCTTCCCCGTCTGTCCGAAGTCCCAGAAGCGACCCTGGGTTTGTCTGGGTTTCGGCTGAGCAAACTGGCGGTTCTTCTATACGCCAGTCTCAAAGCCGGTATATTGTTCTCTGTTTGGGGGCGGCGAACTCAGTGTGAGTCAGTGACAAACGGCGATGGCATTTTTTTCATGCCATTGGTGGTCGCTGCTGATGGCGAACAGTTTCGGGGTGTAGAGACGGAAAGCGGAGATGATAATGGTTGATGCCCCTTTGCACGGAACACGGTCGAGAATTTGGGCACAGACAGCTGCTCCGTGTGTTCGAACCCCGGCATCAATTTGGTGTGGCCCACCCCCAGCGTTCAACCCTCGCTCAGGTACCCGGACTTCGGGCAGAATTGATTCTCCATGTGCGGCGACGGGACAAAGAGGCCCACGGCAAAACGGAAGTAGCACCGGGAGAGGAACATTTCAATCAATCAATTTAACGAGAAGCCCACGTACCGGGGCGAAATGAGTTCTCATCGCTATGACTTACTGTAAATTATGCCACATCTGCCATCGTGTTTCAGATTGCAGTAAATGGTACTGACGGCATTGCGAGAGAGTCTCCGAGAAGAGCATCAGCGTGAAACCAAAGTCCCGATATCGATACATTATGGTATTTTCGGAGCACCGTCCGAAAACGCTTGGATTTCTTTGTTGAGTGTGAATCGAAAATCGGCCATCAACACACGCTTCCAAATCCCCGCCCCTAGATCACTGGTGGAACCAGCCAATGGCCAGGCAAGTTGTTGGGTTGAAATGTCACGCGGGCTTTCTTTGTCAACGGTCAGCGATATTGAGCGCTAAAGATCCCTTCTAGAACCTAGAGCAGTCAAGTCGTCGGTAACTACAGCATCTTCCCCTGCCATTGCATACATACAATCGATGGCTCCCAGAGACTCGGAAACGGACAGCACTTTTATCAATAAATGCATCTTTAGAAGATCGTAAATAGACCGCATACCATCACAGTAGTCTTCCATGGCTGTCTGAGTACATCCTACGTTCCTCGCCTGACATACCGCCGTGGCCTCGAGGCGACGCGTAGGCACCCGCATGTACAATAGGGCCCAAGTAGATTACAAGTCGCTCTTAGAAATGAGCGACTAATATGCGTGTATAGTGATTTGCGAGCTCCGCCATCTAGATTACCCCTGACCGAAGATGAAGGCTGTATGGCAGCGTGAATCCACTGAAGAGACTAAACACTCAGCAAACGCAGTGAGGAATTGTTGGCATTGTACAGGAACGCATCGTGGACTCACAAGGTGTATCGGATGGACGGGAATTAATTTCCAAAATTCAGGTGTGAGGATACCAGAGTACTGACATTTTAGTAATCATGATTACGCAGACCATTCGTTCGGGCCATGTCACGTGTTTACCGGCATCTGCACGTGATGAAATTCCAATTGCGGATTGGCGCAGAGATGGCAACGCTGAGCAACGCCGAGTCGGTCAATGATGAAGTACCATGGCATATTCGCCCTCGCCTATGCTATCGGGGCTCTCGCAAGCCCTGCACAGGACGTACTGTTCATTTCTAAGAAGCCTAGACCTCTTGTGATTTGGCACGGACTTGGTGCGTTTGTTCTACTAGTACTCGCTTTAATAATTGCACTGTGTGCTAATGAGCCAGTCCCACAGGTGACTCGTATGATTCGTCTGGCATTCTCAGATTCCAGTCGTCCATAGAGAAGATCCATCCCGGGATATTCATACACTCCGTGTACATTGACCCGGACTCGAAGGAGGATCAACGGGCTACTTACGTGTGTCTTGAGGGTCGCCGAGTCCTCCTTCTCTTCATCAATCATTCCTGTCCTTTGTTGACCCAATGCTACGAATAGTATGGAAACGTCGACGAACAGGTGGAATTTGTTTCCCGGCAACTAAAGGACGTGCCCCAATTGTCCGGGGGCTTCGATGCCATCGGATTCTCCCAAGGTTCGTACGAACGGAAACAGAAAGGCATCTCCCCGGCACACTGGTTGCTGACTACTACCGTCGCCAGGAGGGCAGTTTCTTCGTGCTTACGTTGAACGCTACAATAACCCACCGATCCATAATCTCATCACTTTTGGCTCGCAGCACATGGGAGTATCTGACATACCGGCGTGCAAGCCTTACGATATACTCTGTCAGGTTGTGCGGAATGCAGCTCGCGCTGGTGTATACAACACATGGGCACAGCAGAACCTCGTTCAGGTAATGCTCCTTCCCCTTCCCTCAGCCAGTCACCTAACATCCTACCATTTTTTGCCGACCGGTTTATTCTCTCTATCGTTTATTAGGCTCAGTATTACCGTGACCCGGCCCAGCTCACGCGGTACTTAGCTTCGAACCACTTCTTAACGTCTATCAACAATGAGCTCCCACACAAGAACGCGACGTATGGCGCGCACTTTGCACAGCTCGACAATCTCGTCCTTGTCCTCTTCACGCAGGATCGCACGGTCGTGCCCAAGGAGAGCGCCTGGTTCGGATCGTACGCGCCTACCACCGCACCAGACATTGAGGAGGACGATGCTCAGAGTCACGCTTTCAACTTGGAGCAGGAGAGAAAGGGCAGCGATGAGAAGGTGATTGTACCGATGCGGGAGCAACCCCTGTATGTCGAAGACTGGATTGGGCTGCGGGCCCTTGATGAGAGTGGGCGTGTCGTGTTCGTATCTTGTGATGCCGAGCACATGCGGTTAGCAACTGAATGCTGGCGGCCGCTTGTGGAACAATATGTCGGCTCACACTCCTAGCGATTGATCAGCTCACCCGCCTGTCTCGTGTCCTTCATGTTCAAGGGGAGATGACTGTACATTTATTCGTGTATTCTGCAAGCAGGGCTCTACGGCAGTATACAATTGACCTCTCTGCCCCCTGGCAGTGGCTCTATTTGGTGTATTTCCGTGCTCGGTAACATTATCGGAGCGTCACTGGACTCTAAATAACCCCGTGACATGGAGAATACAGCAATCTGATCTGTTATCCTTGCGATGATGGGGATTGAATGTAAGATGACGCAAGGGGCTTATGTGCCTGAGCGAGACTACATATTGATGAAGTGGTGCAGGAGCTTACATGCCGGTTATCACCCGGGCACGGGCTGCATCTTAAGCGTTCCGATTCAATTTGTTACCATCATCATGTTATAGTCTATGCCTCACGATATGTTTTACAGTCACACGCAGAACACTCCCCTTTGTATCGTGAATGAATACATCTCACATGTCTGGCATCTTCATGGACAGCAGGAGATCACTTGACTCGATTCTAGAATCGCAGGCAGGCCTTGCTGAGGTTATGTTTGGGAATTTGGGAATGTAGACTGGACCGATGATGGGCAATTCCTAGTTAATACATAAGCCAAATTCCCGTCATCACCATCAAATACTATACAACGTTACCATTGTCCTAACTGGGACCTCAAGAACACAACTGGACCGCCATAGCCAGAAAGATGTGAAAGCAGGTAATTAGGGGTGAGCACTGTGAGTATTGGCCCAGGGCTGCGAAGAGCATGGGGCACGACCAGTTATCGTCGTTTCCCATAACTGCTTTTCTCTTACTCCTGTCATGTCCCTAGAATAATTCCAAGAGAAGAGGTGTAAGGAGAGCGAAATATACGAGGTAAGTTGCCTTTTGATCCGGGCATGAATGTGCGTCATCTCCTCCAACTTATTATATAACTTATGCGCGGGTTGACTCGGGACGAGCATGACGTTTAGTTCACACCCGACCCACTGCACCCACACAATTTAGCTGGTCCGCAGCCCGCAGATCGGTCAGATCGACCAATGCTCAACCTAGGTCTAAAGTAGGGCCCACCGGAGTCAAGTTGGGAGTTCGCGGGCAGGAGCACGCTCCGGCTGTTGTAGCTCATGACACTCTGCAATTGACCCGACCCAACACAAAAAAGCACTGCAAAGTGCCAGATGCGTTCTATCAGGACTTGAGTAGTGAACGTAGTTGCGAGCAGCGAGAGCGCGCTTCGCATGTGACAACATCACTGGCGGTGCAGGGCAACTGAACACTGCTGGGTGCGCGGAGGCCATCATCTTCACTGTTGTCAGATCTGAAAAAGAAGAGGTAAAAGAGGCTTACCAGCACCCGATGACAGAGTGACCATTGCCCTATGCCCATCACTCCTGCGGTAGTAACAACTGGCCCTTGTGTACCTACATCGAAAAGACCAACTGAGAGATGTCGAGCCAGGCATAGGCAAAAGAAGCGCGCTTCGCACGACGCCTTTGAGCTTGAGTTGCACCATTGATGCCAATGTTTAGAAACTGCAAAGTTGGTATATGCTCGTCTCAGATTCAAGTGGTCTCCAATCTAGTCTGATCAATTCCTAGTCCCCTTGCGCCATCAAGGGGAATGAGAACGAGAACAAGGGATGACATCGATGACACCCCAATGGGACAGGAGATCAGGGCTCTGTTAAGGATGCAGGCTTTTGAAGGTTGTAATCGCCCGAGGTTTTTTAGGGGATATCACCCAAGTAGTCCCGAACTTATATACATAGCTTGACCAAAGGAAAGAAATCCACATAGCTGAGTTCCTTAACGTGAGACAACAACACGACAGGCCTGGATCTGGTGGTGATGCTCCTAAGTGCCAAATGAGGGGAGTGGAGGACTCGGCTGTGTTGAAAGCGAGATCAAGAAAGCTACCACTAATTTTTCATCGCCGCGGTACCCGAACGTCGAACAGTCACAACCCTCCACGTTGCAGTGAAAACCGCGCAACTGTCTGAGGTTCTCTATTACATCGTACCCATGTCCATGGGGTCTGCACCCATACCCATTGACACTGAGGCTCAACATTATGTCTCCCAGCCTCCCGGTGCGCCCTCTCCTCTTTCTCATTTCTATCTGTTAGATTGAAAGAGCTGACGTCCTCGAGGTAGAGGTGGGAAATAGCGAGATAAATGAGATGAGTATCGGTATAGGTCAGTTTGAAATCAAGAGCGCGGCCAGTCAACCACTGGCATTGCCGCCGGTGCCTACCGACACCAACCAAGGGGTCGGCCCCGAGCCAGCTTTCTCACAAGATGAAGGTGTGACTTACTTTTTTTTCTCCATTCTATCCCGAGCCAAATATCAATATACTGTAGGGCGCAGGGGAGTCGAGGTTCAAGGAACGAACATCCATCACTCTGAACGCGACGATACTACTCGACATACGCTGACACAAACGGGACAAGGTCAGATTCAGGCTGAGGCACAACTTCGTAACCTAGGTGTGTATACTGCTGTGGTGTTTTCTCAGCGAACTGACGGAAGATAAATAAGCAGTGCCCAACGATCCACATGTCAATCGCATCCCTCGTAGCGGGGGTTCTGATGGAGAACCTGAGGAAAAGCGGATGATAGGGGACTTTGAAGGCAGTGCTAACACGCTTTGGACTCTTTATGGAAAGGAAGCCAAGAGCTATGACGAGGCCCGGGTTCAAACCCTGAAAGATGACATGGATGGTGTCCTTATATTCGTCTGTTCATATTTTTGTATGCCTACACTGAACTCTGCAATGCTGATGCATTCCTACACAGGCTGGTTTATTTTCCGCTTCTCTCACCTCGTTCCTCGGCAACACCATCCAGAATCTACAAGCAAGTCCTGCTCAACAGACGGTGTATTACCTACAACAAAACGTCGCGATTCTAGCCCAGATTTCCCAGCAACTCTCTTCCCTCGCCCCAGAGGTTTCCATCCCTTCCACTGCCCCGCCTCCTTTCCCTCCTTTTAACCCATCAGCATCAGACATCCGCGTAAATGCTTTCTGGTTTATGTCACTCATCTTCAGTCTTTCCGCAGCACTCATCGCCATCCTCGTTCAGCAATGGGTTCGTGATTACATGCAAGTCTTCCAACGGTACAGCGATCCTCTGAAGAGTGCCCGACTTCGCCAATACTTGCACGAGGGATCCGAAGGATGGTATATGCCAGTTCTCGCAGAGGCTATACCTGGTCTTTTGCACCTGTCCCTCTTCCTCTTCTTTCTGGGGCTTTGCGACTTCGTGTTGAACATCAATACGACAGTTGGCATAAGTACCACTATTCCCATCGGCATCTGCGGCTTGCTCTACATCCTCACAACATTTGCACCTATCATATATCCGCAATCGCCATATCAGAATTCATTCTCTGGCCTTATCTGGTTTCTGGTTCAGAAGTTGGGCTGGCGTCGATACAAGGATCGGAGATCCAGTGGAGCGTTGAGACCTGTTAGCTCGAACATGGCTGAAGGACAAATGCAGCTTGCTATGGAAGAGACCGAGGAACGCAAGGGACGAGATGAACGGGCTATCCGATGGCTAATTGGCAACTTGACAGAAGATGCAGAAATAGAATCGTTTGTGATGGCAATCCCTGGCTCATTCGACGCGGAATGGGGTGTGGAGGTGTGGAAGAATGTCTCGAAGACAATAGAAGACGAGAACAAGGGCGGTATCAGAAACCGACATATGGGACTAGTCATGGGTGTAATGTTCCTGTTCCCAGTGCCGAGCCACTTGTTGTCCGACGTTCACGCATCAGGTCCGTCCGCAATGTCCTTGGCTCAATCACTCGTTCGATTAGGACACGCACTGCTAGCGACTCTGCCGCCAATGCGATGGCGCTCCTGCCTGTGCTTCATTCGCCTAACGTGCTTCCTTACTCCACCACTACGTATGCCCAAGGAGAGGCTGTGGTACGCGAGCTCAGCGGACGTGTTGCACACTTACTGGAGACATGCAAAAACCGTGGCCTTTTTGCAAATGAAGAACTATGGCGACGGCGTACCCGTGCATGTATTGAGACCACCGCATCGCTGGTGTGCTGTACTGATGCTGAACTTGGCTGGTTTGGAGACATCACGAGGCTGCTGGGAGATATCGGCGACGATCAAACGATTCGAGAGTCGTCCTTGATGGGAAGGGACCAATTGTTTGTGACACGCTGGACTTGCCTTTCGCTGATCGCTGTTCGGCCAATTCTGGAACACAACGCGTTGGTACATGGGAATGCAAGTTTAGCCACGGATTTCCTCGGACAAGAGGATGACATCAGCCGAGCCCTGACGCGTGCTCAACAGCTCGATGAGATGTTCCGGAAGGCGTGGGACTGTCTACTTGCCTTATCTCTTGCACTGACCATGGAGGAGAACTTGACAGAAGAGCAAGTCAGAGCGACACTTCTTAACCACGAATCTCAGATTTCGGAGCTGGAGCGGATCAATATCCAGGTCAACCACTTTAAACGAGTGGATCCCATGATATTCCTTCTCCAAAGTTCCATTGACAGAGATACCCATGGAATAATAACTCGCCAATTACCAGGTGTCCTATTTGAACAACTCGACTCGTTTACAGAGGCCGTCCACTTCAGCCGAACTATCGAATGGTTCCGCGATCCTCTAAAATTGCAATTTATCCTCCCTCGACAGAATCTCAAGAGCATTTGTTCCCTTGCCCCCTCTTTCCAGAGTCTCCTTGAAGGACCATGGGTTACCAATGCCTACGAAGAGATGCTCAAGAACCTGCAAGCATTTAAACGGGCAGCCCTTTGGGAAGGCCATTCGTTGGAGCGACAGTTGTGGCGTCTGCAGGATCTGCGTGATGGTGGAGGGCTTGGATATATGGTTGAACTTTTTTTCTTGGCACTCAAGCAGCTATTATCGACATCTTCATCTAGCGAAACCCATTCCACGCTCTACATCGGCACGTTCCGAGCCATCACGACCGGCTGGAGCAAGTACAAACACTCGCCCGGAACACAAAAAATCTTTCTCGATTTGGTTACGCCAACGCAGGGCGTCATGTCCGATTTTGATTATCCTGCCTATATCACGGACGAGCTCTTCATATTGCTGGGCAATATTTTGGAAGGACAGACCGGCCCACATATCGACGATGTTGTGCGGCAGCTCACACCTTTCCATCGTTTCAGGGGTCGTCCTGGACGCCGAGGATATTTAGCCAAGGCTTTTGATATTATCACTCACGCGCGTGCACCACCTTCGTAGTCTTTCCGTTTACGGATGTGTAATGTGGCCACATGCAGACAGAATATTCCTTATTGTATTTGGGGTACCCTCTTCACACTGTCTGGCAGCTTTCCGGATGCTGTAGTAGGCATTTACTTTGATCTCAAGTCTAGAAGATCTGAATCACAGTCCTTCTGGGGTTATTGCTCGGGAGTGTAAGGAAGGACGTCATTGACGCACAGCCATTAATATCTCGATTGGTGGATAGAACGCAATACTGGAAGCATCAAGTTGGTTGTTGATAGAGTATTTGCGGCATCCACACACACGAAGGCGTGGCCAATATTCTTATTCTCAACTAGAATTCCATCGTTGTCAAGTATCTATTCTCAAGGGTGTATCGTCTCTGCCCCCGTGACAACGGTCACGATACACTAGGTAAGGTGGAAAGGCGCGAAAGGCGCGACTAGTCAGGAACAGGAATGAGAAGTACCCCTACCTACGCACTCGGTACCAGTAAAATATCGAGGCGCGACTGGGCGTTAAAAAAGATTTTGGCATAAAAACGCAGAAATCTGGCCAAACGTCAATCTGATCTGCTATGCACAAGGGGACAGAAGATGAAAGCACAGGAGAGCTCAAGGATCCTGTCAAAAGATGTGGGCTTTCGAAAGATGTGGCCACTGGGGGTGCTCAATGCAGACCTGGTGCATGTAGAAGCACCCAGACGTGTTATCAACCGCAGGTCCAAGTCGTAGGGACTCGATCGGGCACTACTAGGGCACCGCCACTGCTTTTTTATCTTGCTTTCCCAGCAGCCAGGGATGGTCGCGGCGACAACGTCACAATCGATACTTGATTGAGAGACGGTGAGTGCGAGCAAGAGGCAATGAGAGTAATATTTCCGGAGAGACCAGCGGGCGAGAAGTTGAAAGCTACCTTATTGCTCAACTCACTAATAGTCATTCTTCCCATACCCTAGGCGCCACCGGGTCACTAGCAGCGTCTTCAACTTCAACTTCGTCTACATTAACCACCGCTGTCCAATCCCCCGGGGCTGGCCGTCATCAGAAAGATCACGCGAGAATTAACGCAACTTGGCCAAGACTCTCAAGTTGCGACAAGTCTCCGAGCCCTTTGCGCCGCCTTCGGGGATATTCTTATACTTGAGTGACTAGACCGTCATTGCCAGTGTGTAATGAACATGAGAGAGCGCGAAAAAAATAGAAGCGCGAATGGTATAGCCATCTCCGGGAACGGTGTGGGACTGCTGACTGCTGATAAGACGAGAAGTGGATTTCCCCTAAACAGATGGAAACGACTTCTTGAACTTGAGGCAACAACTACGCAGGTATTGTGGGACTATGCGGCTACGTGTTGAACTTGTCTTTCTGCCACTCGCCATGTCAACGCTCAGGTGTAAGTCCCCTCAGATGAAAGAAATTGGCCACAAAAGTGATGGCCTAGGGTAATAGGATGTCGTGTGAAATGTGCGTAGGCCGGCTTTCTCGTTGATAGCCTCCAGCCTGACTTGACCCCTAGCGCGAGTAGGTTTTGCAGTGCATGGTGATGTCGCCCCCGCCCTTGTCTTTGTTCATCTTGGGGCCCCATTGCGAATGGCCCTGTGATTAGTCCTCCCCAGGCAGCTGCTCCCCCTCAGGTTGTCATGCTGGCACTCTTCAGGGTGGCTGGCTTGCCCTCCGTTGGTGGCTTTTGTGGTGTCCACTTGCTTCTTCGCCTGGCCTCAACCATATGCACTGCCAGCCCCCTGCCCCATTACCAAGGCAGCCAAGAGCACAGAGGCCAAAGCATCGGACCCCAAGATGCTGGCCTGAAGCACAGTGTAGGCTCAACTGTCTTGCTTTCAAGGAGAGCCGATCAAGGTGAGGGAGGGGGTGCATGGCCAAGCAAGTCGCACGCAAGCCCGGACTTTAAAATCTGCATCAGCACTGAAGGGCACACTTGCAGCGGCCAAGGTTGAGATGCTGGCAATGTGCATGGTCAAGGCCAGGTGCAGAGCCAAGTGGCCCCCATGAAAGCCACCAACCGAGGGCAAGCTGGCCACCCTGAAGAGTGCCAGCATGAGGACTTGAGGGGGGGGGGGCAGCTGCCTGGGGAGGACATCACAGGAGATTGCAAGGGGACCCCGAGGTAAATGAAGACGAGGGTGCGGGCGACAGCGGCTACGTTTTCCAGATGGAGATGATGGTGCGAGCTCGTGCACTCGGATGCACGGTCAGTGAGGCGCCCGCACCTCCTTGTGTTTTCTTGCCAACTGGGAACATGACATACCATCTAGACACTGGTCATACCTCCAGCCCAAGCAGCGTTGGGCTCAGCTATCCTGCTGCTAAAATTATGTAACTGCGTTACCTGCATTTATTGTACTGGTATTGTACGATTATACGGTGGTCTACACAGTTGTAAACAGAGCCCACACTCCCTTCGCGTACTGGACAACCTCTCCCGCATCCAAATTACTCTCCCCAAATATGCGATCCACGAACGTGATGGGCACCTCGCCCACCGTGTATCCGAGCGCACGAGCTCGCACCATCATCTCCATCTGGAAAACGTAGCCGCGCGAGATAGTGAGCGTGATGATATGCTTCAGCACCGCGGTCTTGTACAGACGGAATGAGCCGGTGAGGTCGCTGACGCCGGGATTGAGCACGGTATCTGCGAGAAAGTTGGCTCCGCGCGAGACAAACTTGCGCTTGAGGTCCCAGCCGTGGACGCCGCCAGGGCTCGTTCCGGGCAGGGGAGGACTGGACGTCGTGCGGTACCGCGTGCCAGTGACGACGTCGAGGTTATGGGCTTGTTGGAGACTATGTCACTTCGATCAGCCAGGAACGAAAGAAAGAAAGCGCATATAGATAACAGAGCTGAAACTGACCGAATAAATTGTGGTATGAACTTTGGCTTATGTGGTGAAAAAAAGTGTATAAGTCGCAGGGAATGAACTGAATGGAGACGACCAGCGTGGCAAAGCAAGTCATCGACGCACATGGTGAGACAAGTCAGCGTCCATGATAATCACAAAATCTCCGGTGCAGAAGTTGAGGCCATGGATGTATGCGGTTCTGTTCGAGCTCTGAGATGAGTCGTAATGGGGTCAGACAGACTACTCGACGACGCACCCGAGGCCAAGTTTGCCAGCACGCGGTTTGAGAACGATCTTATCCTCGCCATAGGTAGCAGCCAGTTGCTTTGCAACCTCTTGTGTACCATCCGGGCTGTTGTCGTCGACGACAATCACCTCCCAGGCGAGGTCACTATACATCCCCCAGCATCAGCGGCCGGCCATCCTCGGTCGTCCAAGGCTCAACGCGACGCACTGTTCGTTAAAAACTTTGGCTAGTAACCAGATGATGATGGGTAGATTTTTTCGTTCTTTGTAGGTGGGGAGGATGACAGAGTACTTGTGGGTATTCGAGGATTGATGCTGGCCTTGCATGTTCAATGCGGCGTTGCTCTCGAACGGATTCATGCCACTGCCGCAAACGGGTTGTCGCTCGCGACCTCCCCCTTGTTGTAATCAAAACTTGATGCGAGACACCGAGGCGATCTGAAACCTCAAGAGTATATCCTCCGCGGCACTCTTCGAATACTTCCAACGACGACCGCGCATTCGTTCGCACTTTTTGTCGGGACAGACAAAAACTTAGAATATCCTCATGAACACACAGAGTTTCGCGCCTCGGCACGGATGAAAATGATGCTGGGCGATATGTCGGCCAAGTCATGATTCTCATCTCATCCAAAACATTGGGTTACGGGTCACCAATGGAGCTAATGTGGGGCCTACGCAGGACAGGTGCGTGTGCTACCAAGGTGTCGCCTTCCGAAGGCCAGCAAAGCAGCCATTTACAGTACATCTAAATTAGGCAACCGAATCATTGAGATCCACATCGACGAGCACCAACGGACTCGACTAGCTTGACTGGTAGTACTCATGGCCGCTGCCACTGCCTTGATCGACTCAAACATTCCCAACCTCAAGTTGGTTTCCAAGGGCAAAGTCCGTGACATCTACGCGACGTCGTCTCAAGAGCAGCACCTCCTCTTCGTCGCATCCGATCGCATATCTGCCTACGACGTCATTCTGCAAAATGTAAATATTAAAAAAGTTCATTTTTTTCTTTTCTACCTCTGATGATGATGTTGTCGTCGTGTTGCCGAAAGGGTATTCCTAACAAAGGCCGCGTCCTCACGGAACTGTCGCTCTTCTGGTTCGACAAACTAAAGAACATCATCCCGAATCACGTCGTGACATCGCGCATCGAGGAGATGCCGGAGGAGGTACGGCAGCACAGGGAGCAGCTAGAGGGCCGCACCATCTTCGTCAAGAAAGCGGAGGTGATACCCCTCGAGGCGATTGTGCGGGGTTACATCACGGGTGAGCAGCGGCACTTGTCTCAGTGACTCCTCCCTCTACACGCTGGATGGACATCAATCAATCAACCTGTCTTTTCTTTTTCTTTTTTTCTTTTCCTTTACAGGTTCTGCGTGGGCCGAGTACAAAAAATCTCGTACGGTGCACGGCATCCCGCTTCCCGAGGGCCTCCTCGAATCAGAAAAGCTGCCCGCTCCGCTCTTCACGCCCTCCACAAAGGCAGAACAAGGCGCTCATGACGAGAACATCTCCCCAGAACGAGGTGACATCCACTCTCTTCCTCTTCTTCCCCCGCGCGCGACATAAACTCAACCTCACACCCTGCAGCGGCCGCGCTCATCGGACAAGAACTATACGACAAGGTCTCCAATATCGCCGTGAAACTGTACACCGCCGCTGCGGAGCACGCGGCCACGCGGGGGCTTATCATCGCAGACACCAAGTTCGAATTTGGGCTCGTCGACGGCGGCAAGCTCATCCTCATCGACGAGGCGCTCACGCCCGACTCTTCGCGCTACTGGCCGCAAGAGGGGTATGCTCCCGGTCGCGGCCAGCCGAGCTTCGACAAGCAGTATCTTCGCGACTGGCTCACGGCGCAGGGTTTCCGGAAGGGTCTGGAGGGTGGTCCGGATGGACTGGGCTGGACCATGAGCGATGAGGTCGTCCAGGGGACGCGGGAGAGGTATTTGAGTGCGAGAGATAAACTGTTGAAGTGATGGGGTAAGGAATCGATCACAAAACCCTCGTCCACAAAGATTGTATGTATCGAATATATTAAGAACAACGAAGATGGAATCACGTTTGCGGTACATCGGACGGGAGGGAAACGAACGTTTTCCGAGACGTTGACCTTGCCTCTTCCACATATGCCTGTAATTTCCGCACCACGCCACGCATATTCTGGCTGTATTTGGCGGAGGCCGGCTCGACGTCCAGCACCCGGCCCTCGTGAGCCATCTCTTCCCTCGAACAACGTTTCGAGCCGCGCTAGTTTTTCACGTGCCAGTCGCACCCCGTCGGGCTGGTTGGCGATGGCCATGTGCGCCTGTCTGCCCATCCCACGTTTGTACCAGCGTGAGCGAGCATTCCATAGATCGCAGAAACGAGTGGCCGAGCCCGACGTCGTTGGATGCGTCCTCGATGAGCCCGGGATTATCCGCGATGGTTAATCTGAACCACATACGCGCCACCATCCTCACCAACACGAACACCAACACCGACGAACGAGCCGTCCTCGGCGAGGCGCACATCGCCAGCGACAGGCTTGAACGTCGTGAACGCGTATTGCAGCAACGGTGCTGCGCGCACGGCCAGCCGTCAACGCGCGCAGCGCCGTGCTCTTCCCCGCGTTCGGCGCGCCGACAAGCCCGACGTCCGCGAGGAGCTTGAGCCTGAGCGTCACGCGCTCGCTTTGGTAACCCGCGCGTCGCGAACTTGGGCGACGGGTTCGTCGTCGACTGGAATGCGGGTTTCCGCACCCCGGCGCGTCCCCAGACGTCACCAGCGGGGCAAGCCCGGCCGCCGCCGTCTCTACCTCTGGGCGGCATGCAGTCCAGGTCCAGCACGGCGTCGCGGTGGCGGCGCCTTGTGGCAGCGCGCATCGAGCACTCCGCGCACCAGAGGTCCCGCTCTGCTTGGTGGAACGCGGGGCGGGACGTGTTGTCGTCCTCATAGGTAGGTCGGGTCATGGACACAGCGACGCTCTCGCCAGCGTTGTTGGCGCTCTTCCCTGCTGTCGAGCTCGGCATATACCTCTTCCTCGGCCTCCCACTCGTCCTGCGCACGCCGCGGATCGCCACGAGGGAGCTCGCGCACGACCGCCTCGCACCCGCGAAAGGACAAATGAGAGCGTGGTGAGATGTGGACCGGGAAGAATGTAGACGTCGCCACCTCGTCCGCCAATAAATACCCCCAGAGGGAGGGCCGTGTGGCTTGAACTTTTCACGATGGAAGGCGACACAACCGTCGCCGCCTCGTTCTGGGTACAATCACGTATTGAGGCTAGGACAGAGAGAGGGTCCGCATGTACCTGCGCGCGCGCACATGCACAATGAGATGATCGAGGAATGTCTCGCCCTGACAATCAGGTATGAAATATGGAATCAGTGCAGGTGAGGTTGTGACGTACCCCCTGCCTTCGTTTCCCCGCAGTCTTTCGTCTTCGGAAGAAACCTTTCTTTCCCCTCTTCTTCTAACATTAGGCTCTGCTTGTTGGGGGCCAACTGGGAAGAACTGAGGCCCACATGTGAAGTAAATGAGAATTGTTTGCAAGGTGCGCCGAATACTCAGCGGCTTTGTGACGGTACTGCTCTGAATTTCCGTCCCTTCTGCCCCGAGGATCCCAAGTCCCTCAGCCTTTGGTGGCTGGGCCGAGTATGCCGAAAGGACAGCAGGATTCACACCAGCAGCCGCCACGTGCTGTTGCATGACGTTGAGGTGTTCAACAATCTGTTGAAAGAACTGCTGCACCTTCTCGTCTTACATCTCGGGGATGTTTGGGGGTGGTGTCATATTCAGCGTGGTCCAAAGTGGCAAATCCGGGGAGAGCGGATTGATACTAGGAGAAACAAGGTGGATAGGCGTCTGTGGGAAGTTCGGAGAGAGGGGCGTAGGGAGTGCAGAGAAGTTGGATGCGGTGGGCGTGGGTGTCCCGGAGGGTGGACCAGGAGAGTAGAAATAGTGCGGAGTAAGGAGTCCAAGCGTCAAAGCACCTTCATTATCGCTAGGGCTACTGGAACCCCCTCCCCTAGCACGGCGGGGAGTTGGAGGGTCGGCACGTGGGGGAAGATGGGGTTGGTCGGCGATAGGGATCATCCCATCCGCTCTCCTACGATACAGCTCCTCAATCTTTTCATCGTAATCTTCCATGTGCTTCATCCGATACTGTTGGAGAGGCCCACAGGTCGCACGGCACATTAACGTCAACCTACACCAGAAAGGAAAAGAGTAATGAAAATGAACATAAAATGGGGCACGTGATCTACTGTATTACGTAAAACTTGTGTGGCTCAATTCAGCAGTTCAGTCCTTTCACCCTCGCATGTCTCGCCGTCCGGTGTGTCCGCCGTATCTGAGCGCAAGCCCAATCAGCGAATCGCTAATAACTGCGCCGGTTGGCGACGCAGTGGCTGTGGGGCCACCAGATCCAGCGGCGGCGGGACCTCCATCCCGGAGTGGGACCAACTCAAATATGGGGATCCATCGGACTGCCACTCCTCGCTGTTCTCATCCTCGTCCTCGTCCATAGCGTCGGCATCAGTGTCTTCTCCCTCTTCCTCGTCCTCACCGTTATCCTTGTCGTCATCGCCGGCCATCGACGACGTCTCGGTGGGAGGATAACCGAGGGAGTCCTCGCGGCGGCAGCTGTTCACCATGACAGGCCTTTCATCCTCCACCACCACCATCTCCTCCTCCTCTTCCTCCAGGGCCATCTCTCCAAACATCAGCACACGGGGTCGGGCTCGTATCCACTTCCGCCGGATTCCCTCGACCTTTTCATCGCGTTCTTGGTGGAGCACCGCGAGGCGCTCCTCCAAGTGTCCCAAAGTCTCCTGATGGATGAGCCTCCGCTTCTCCTGGGCGATCCGGGGTGCTTCGGCACGGCGCTTTGCCTTCACCCTTCGGCGACTGGTTTGGATATCGTTCCATGACCGCGGTGGATCATCCACCCGATTCATGGTTGATCCTAAACTGGTTGTTTTGCGGGTAGATGACATGACGCCACTGCGCCAGTCCTCCAGCCTCTGCTCCCCCAAGTCTTGCGGAGGCGTTGGTGTGTTACGCACCTCTGTCGGTGCGCGCGAGGCCCGATCGACGACAGCCGACTCGTCTACTCGCTCGTCGGTGATGACGATGTCTTCTTGGTTCGCGTCGATCCTTTTGCTGCTCGTATGCTCCACTTGGCTGTCCGGAGCGTCGGTGATCTGGTGTCCTTTGCGGCGACCCTTGGCGTTGGGGCGTAGACAATACCGGGATGCCATGACGGTGGTGTGCGGTATGAACTGAAAAGGGTTGATAGTCGAGAGGTGAGAGGAGCAAGGGAATTTTTCGTGCTGAAGCTCGCACCTGTTTTAGATGGGACGGGATGGGAGTAGGTACGTCGAACACGGCGGTCTGGCTGGCATAATGTACCTCGTTGTATGTTGCTTTTATTTTGCTGCTGTGGTCTGGGTCGACCGTGGACGCAATGTCTCCGGTCTGTGGTTTTCGTGCGGGCTATCACAGCCCAAACTGGCTTTGACCACATGCCACACGAAGTCTCTGATTATTATTATTGACTTATCGTCTTTTGTGGAGTTGACGTCCACAAGATATTGACTAAGCGGTTAATCCACCAACCCCTCCTGTGTCTCGTGTACAATATAAATCAAATATAAATCAAATTTCGCTAGTCGCAAATTAAACACTAGTAAAACTGGGCAAGTTGGGAAAAAATAGCCCAAGACGAGCTGTCCTGGTATGTCAACAATGAAGTAGAAGGATGCATCGATCTGGGGGCAACGAAATATCCCGAGTATACTGTACTTGTCTAAGACGATGTGTGGGCGGTGAGCTTCTGGGACACCTGAACAACCCACCCTCTGTGCCAGTGATGATCGCATGAGCTCCTGCGAGTTTATAAGCACCGATCTGTTTGCGCCAACTGAACCTGTTGCCACTTTTTTTTTGAATTTGTATTCCGCGGCACGTACGAAGATGTACAGCGGTCACGTAAGCTACTTAGGCGCGATGGTGGGCAACGATAGGGCCCAGTGAGGGGTGGTGGTGTGGGCTGATCTAACTAAGTCTTGGTTTTGTCCACCACTAGGTAGTATTCGTATGCCCCATCCCGGTTCCCAGACACTTCGCCGCTTCGCGCAGGCTCCTGTACCCTCCCTGGTTGCTCCATTAAATGACCTCAATATTTTACTCTAATTAGAATGGAGATCGATCCCCTACGCAGACGCCCCTTGACTCCCTCTCAG
>QLOT01012133.1:0-10955 GCA_003313875.1 Russula aff. compacta | reverse complement strand
CCCCCCCCCCCCCCGGTGAGCCGAACTGGTCCCAAGCTGGTTGAGCAGGATCCAACGGTCATCGTGTTCTCTCACGGCCGTTCAGGGTTCCGGCAACTATCCGTGCATGACTTAGGGAGAGTGATAGTCGGGCTGATCACCATATTTACTGACTGAATGCAACAGAAACAGGAGTGCTTATGATGACATTCCTAGTGTTCTTTTTTTTCTAACTTGAGCTTGGATCCCTAGTCAGTTGGGAAGACTGCGCAGATTATAGACCAGGCCTGGATGTCTCGAGGAGCCAGACTGGACGTCCACCTGGCAGCATTTTACACACGCTTGGTCATCTCGTGACCAGTGTGTGTGAAATAGTACTCGGCCAGGGGTGATACTGACACCCTGATTATTCGTCTGACAAACAACAACCTTTTCATTCACGACTCCAGACAACATATACTACACAGACGGTCTGAATAGCATACATTGTCCGACGCTACAACTACAAGACACGAGGTAGTCCTGTTTTTTTTTCTTTTTAATTCTTGATTCTTGAGAGACTTTGTGGCTAGGGAACAGTTGACCGCGAAGAGGACATTGCAAATGTGGAATCGAGGACAACTGCCCTGTCCAGGTTCTGGAAAATAACAAGGACAACTCAGCCATAACTCACACTGGCAGGAAAAAACAGAACAACGTACTAGACATCACCAAGAGGGATGGTGAAGGGCTCGTAGACGACCCCTTCTGTTGTCGCCGCGAGTTCCACGTAGAGCTTTTCATACTCAACGTAAAACTTCGCCGCTCCACGGGTGTCGTCGTCGATTATGTAGAATACCCCAAGACTAAGGGATCTCGGACTTCCAGACACCTCCGGCGATACGATAAGTCCAATCCCGTAGCTCACATCGAGCTTTGCGATAAGCAAGTATGAGGCCGTATCAAAGCTCCCTTTGATCTGAAAACGAGAACCGGAGGTAATCAGCAGTCAGATAACTTGATAATGGTACAGAAAATTGACAGTCCAGGAGTGGCCACCATAAGTAACTTCAGTATCAAACGTGATAATATCTGCATTGTTTCCTCAGACTGGACGGCCCAGCATTGGCGTAGACAAGCATGACTTTACCAGAGTTAGAATCCTTGGCAACCTGTCGCTGAGTTTTCCCGAGACCTGTATTGCCAAGTTCATCAGGGTCGGTGCAAATGAAGTTAGGCAGTTCGATGCCTACCGGTATTGCGAGACATGTTGGTTGTTTTGGGTTGGTCGCTTTGGGAGTGTGGAATGGGGAGTGCGATGCACGATGGGGTACTCTCGCCAATCCTGCCCCCATATTTATCCTCAGAGCGTATTTGTGAGCCAAACAACAAAACAAAACTCGGGCACAATCAATTGCATACATATCCATGTGGGGGGCCTCTTTACGGGTGTTCCTATTCAACTTCAATGAGAAGGATGGGGATCTTCACTCCCCACACTTGTTTGAACGTCCGAAGAGACTACCGCGGGCCCTGGAGATCTCTCACTTACCGTCATCGTAGATGCGTAATTGTGCGTGACAGCGGGGGGGAATGGATGCACGACGTGGCATCAAGTAACCCATATCCCCGATTCCTTTTTGATTCGTGGTCATGGTAGACACACCAAAAAGGATCCTAATCGGAATGATACCGAGAAGGAAACTTGCAAGAGACTCTTGTTGTGCTAGTACCCCGTACCCGATGTGGATGCAAGAGTCCAAAGTGAATGTGCAGTGCAGTGCTACGACTGTAATCGACTCCCAGTACGCCCTTTTTTGAACAAGAATATTCTAAAGAGGCCATTCGACAGTCTCACCACTAAATATTATCTTTTAATAAAGCCACTCACGCAATGTTGCGAGATTAGATCCTGACGGCGGGGAGTTCCGCGGATGAAAGTAGTGAGACGTGAAAGATGTCTCGAGCGATGACCGGTGACCTGCCAATGAATGCATGCGCGTTGTCTTTGATTGAATTACGTTTTCAAGGAATTGTTTTCACCTTTCGAGCATCACGAAGTGAAGGACAGACCAATAGCCATGTAGGTTCTATTCTCGCGCGTATTTCGGGGTCCTCCAAACGAAATGCTTTGTGGCAACGTGCGCGCATGCATTCGGACCGCAACGACTCCTGAGTTCTCCGCGGTTGAAAGTGGAGTCTGAAGGAAGAGAAGAAAGATGAGTTGAGGTAGTGACTTTGTCCCAAGAGGCCGAAATGTGCTAGAAATTAGATGATTGTTGAAATCCCATCTTCATCAATTTTGTGAGCGTGCCCAAGTCTGTAAGAGCCACAGTATCCTTCGCTGTATAGGTCAAGCAAGAGTGGTCATAAGTCATAATGCTCGAGCGGTGGAACTAGTTGAAAACGTAATTATCGGTGACCCGCCTATGCCGCCACTAGCGATGCGATAACCACGTGGGCAATGACTCCGATCACAAGTCCCCTTCGACTCGCTGCCAGCAATCCTCCACCTTCCGCCTACACCTATGGCGCCACCAAAGGGCACATCACCGGAAACCACAGCATACATCGACTTGTTCAAGTCCATTGGGCTCACTCAGGCCAAAGCATCCGAAGCGGCCAAAAGCGCCAAGAGCGCTGCCGTGCTCCAGGACCTAATCGAACGGCACGCGCTCGTTGGAGGGCGCATAGATGAGAAACAGGCGGGTCTTGTCGCGGCGCTCGCTGTTCAGGGTACGAAGATCAGTGAGGATAAGCGGGGATATGTCGTCGACGCGATCATCGATGGACGGCTCAAGAGCACGGATCAGGTGAACGGTGCGTGTGAAGCATCCTTACATGGGATGGTAGATGTCGAATACGTCAGGCTCATGCCAAGGCATACAGCCGCGGTCAAATACATCGACACGCAATCGCTGCCCGTGGACGACGCTCAGTTTGATCGCGAATGCGGAGTTGGTCAGTCCTCCATGCAACAACTGGCATAACTCCCCGCTCGCGTGACTCATTTGAACGCCCTCACTATGCACAACATTAACAGGATTTAGCATCACTCCAGATGCGCTCTCTAACGCCGTTTCTGAATACGTCAATTCGTCCGTTGTCACGGGGTGGGCGAGCATGGGCTCAGCCATCACAGCTCTCAGGAACACCCCCGCGTTGCGGTGGGTAAACCCACTCGAGCTGAAGAATGCCGTCGAGTCTGCGCTCGCGGATCGCTTCGGCGCGAAGGAGGCGGCAAAGCCAAAACCCAAGGCCAAGGTGCGCCTTGCCTCGTCTGCCCCAGGTCGTGCGCTGGGGCCCCGTGCATATATATCCACCCTTACTGATTGGCGCAAGCAGGAACCCAAGCCGGCAAAGGCTGTGGAGGCCGAGGCGTCATCCGCTTCTACGTCTGCCGTGTCCAATCCCAGATCTGTATTCGAGGAGGGTTTCCTTGGCAAGTTACACAAACCTGGTGAGAATCTGCAGGTCACGCCAGCGCTGCGCGACGCCCACCTCGAGGCAACTGGTGGACTGGTGTATACGCGCTTCCCGCCAGAGCCAAATGGATTCTTGCACATCGGGCACTCCAAGGCCATCTTTATCAACTTTGGGTACGCCGCGCATCATGGTGGGAGGTGCTATCTGAGGTACGATGACACGAACCCCGAAGCAGAGGAGGCGGTATATTTTGAGAGCATACTGGAGATAGTCCGCTGGCTGGGGTTTGAACCGTGGAAGATCACGTACTCGAGTGACTATTTTGACCAGCTGTATGACCTTGCGGTCGAGCTGATCCGAAGAGATAAAGCCTACGTGTGTCATTGTACAGGTGTGTTTCCGTTCTAAATCTTTCGACTTTCTCTCGTTCATGCTATGGCAACAGGAGAGGAGATTCATGCTCATCGGGGTGGAGACGATGGCGGTGCGCGGACCGCATGCGTCCATCGTAAACGACCTGTCGGCGAGTCTCTCCGAGAGTTTGAGAAGATGAAGATTGGAGAATATAAGCCAGGAGAAGCCATCCTCCGCATGAAGCAGGACCTCGATGATCCGAACCCTCAGATGTGGGATTTGATCGCTTATCGCGTTCTCCTCGCGCCGCATCATCGGACAGGAGATAAGTGGAAGATCTACCCAACGTATGACTTTACACACTGTTTAGTCGACAGCTTTGAGAACGTCTCGTACGTCGTGCAGACCCTCCCCTGATCATCAAATTTTCTGAATGTTGTGTACAGCCACTCATTATGCACCGTCGAGTTTATTGCCTCCCGCCAGTCGTACGAATGGCTCTGCGACGCCGTAGATGTCTACAAGCCCCGTCAGTCTGAATATGGTCGTCTTGCTCTTCAGGGCACGATCACTTCAAAACGCAAGCTTCGTGCGCTGGTGAAGGAAGGATACGTTCTCGGATGGGATGACCCCAGGTTGTACACTCTCATAGCACTGCGGCGACGCGGCGTCCCCGCAGGTGCGATTATCTCCTTCGTGGGCGGGCTCGGCGTTTCAACTGCTGGCTCCAACATCCAGCTCGCGCGATTTGACCAGGCAGTCCGCTCGTACCTCGAGAACAGCGTTCCGCGATTACTAATGGTTCTCAAGCCGATCAAAGTAACGCTCGAGAATGTACCCGAGGACTATGTTGTTTTTGTAGAGAAGGCACTTCATCCAAAGGTACCATCTCTAGGCACAGCAAGGCTGCCCTTCACGCGCACCGTCTACATCGACCGGGATGACTTCCGCATTGAGGACTCCCCTGACTATTTCCGTCTCGCACCGGGAAAGACGGTCGGCCTGTTCCAAGCACCACATCCTATTACCTGTACATCATACAAGACGGATACGGCCACGGGTGAGGTGACGGAGCTCATCTGCCGCCTTGAAGATGGTGCAGACGGGAGTGCACCCAAGAAGCCAAAAGCGTTCATCCAGTGGGTGGCCGAGCACGCCGAGAGCGGCAGCCCCGTGCGCGTCGACGAGACGCGCATCTTCCATCGACTGTTCAAGAGCGACAACCCGCTCGCGGCGGTGCCGAACTACAAGGCGGACGTCGACCCGGACAGCCTCGAGACGGTCCGGGGCGCGCTCGTGGAAGTTGGCTTTTGGACGCTCGCGAAGCGCGCGTACGGCGAGGCGGTGCGCGAGAGCAGACAGCGCACGGAGCGCGCGCTCGTGGAGAACGCGACGGAGGAGAGGAGGCGGGCGGATCGTCTGGATACGCCGGCGGTGACGAGCGCGCAGTTGGTCGGGAGGGAGTGCGTGCGGTTCCAGGGTCTGCGGGTCGCGTATTTCGCGCTGGATAATAAGGACGCGCGCGTGGCGTGCCTGGATGAGGCGGACGACGACGTTTCCCCTGGGCGAAGGCAGGGAGATTACTTGGTCCTCAACAGGATCGTGAGCTTAAAGGAAGACTCGGGTAAGGCGGCGTGAGAGATGGGCGCTTCACTTTTGCCACATGCAGTAACTGTAAGTTAAGTACAGTACGTACGTTTCCTAGAGAATCATTCAAGTCAACTTGGCTATGCCCGTTGTGAGAACATCCGAGTGTCGGTATTCATCCTGGTCGTTTTAATTGCCTCCGTTTTGATGTCTTCCGTGGAGCATCAAACGAAAGGTAGCTCTCTTTATATACATTTCAGCCAATACCTACAAGGGCCGTATCGTATGGGATTGAGGGAGAATGGTATCGTAAGCGCGTAGGACGAAGCGGTGGCATGAAGAAGCCACAGAAGATGGATGAAAGGTAAAGTAAAAGCGATGAGGTGGGGCAGCGTACAGGCTGTGTGATGTCTGAGACAAAGGACCCTTCTACTCCAATCGCGTTGGCCCGCGATGGCGCGAGGCCGATGAGCGCGGGTGATGCGGACGGCGCGGTGCCACTCACACAGGGGGTGAGTGGCCTGGGGCGGGTGCCAGCGGTGGGTGGCACGGGACGGTGAGGGAGTAAGCGAGGTGGAAAGGGGTGACAGGTCATGAAAGAACATCTAGTGAAGGCCCCTTTGCACGGGCGCTGGGACGTGGACGTAGCCGAGACGAGACGAGGGCTCGCGTACCGAACGCGAGGCCGGAACGAGAGGGGGGGTTGTGGACCGACGCAGAGGCCAGGGCAAGGAAACAGGACTTAGAGGCCAGAGACAAAGGGTGTGCCCAGAGACAAAGGGTGACGAAAAGAGACGACCGCAGAGTTTTGCTGACAAAAAGGAGGAGGAAGATGGGTACAGTACTGTAGAAAGTGTGCGCGCCAGCACGTTCTCGGACGGCGCAGAACCGGCGCGTTCCGAGCGCAGGGTAAGGCCCATCCTTAACATCATGATCGTTTGGGCGTCGCTCCGGTTCACTGGCCAGCTGGTGCTGTAAACTATAACTAACGATAATGCTTGGCATTCTCGTGTTACTGTCACTTGTCTTGCTCACGTCGAATATTGAACATGGGCCGCGGCCGCGGCGGACGAGAAGGTGTGGAAACCTCGGATCTTTGGATCTTGGAGCGATCTCAACTAGACTGGATAGACTTTTTGACGATATGTAATCGGTTGGAAATGCTGGGGCGCATGGCTTTAAAACGAGCCACATAATACTGTAGGGCGGCTCGGCGTGGCCTCAGCCCACGAGCAGCACTCGCGCGCGGGTTTAAGGTGTTGACGTCTAGCGCTGGGGTGACGTGAGCGGAAAATACGATGCTCGACTGGGTGTATTGGGATAATTTTTTAAATAGAGATAAATAAAGATGGTCGCCAAAGGAAGACGACGAAGAAGGGGTAAATTGAGGCGCCCCAGCGGCTGATTACGGGGCACAGGAGAATTCCCACGCGCTTACCTCAGACTCAAACCAAACTATCTAAAAATTTGGTACACCCTTTGGGCTTCTCTGAATTCTCTTTGGTTTCCCACCTGCGTTTCTCTTGTCACCTGGCGCTGGATAGGCCCTGAGAAATGATGCGCGGTGCCTCGTTCGGGGTAATGGTTTTTTGTGGTGGCGTCATGGACCCATCATAGTCCTTTGACGGTGGCGTTCCATGCCACGGAGAACCTTGGACCCATGTGGAAGAGAGGCTACCATATCTTGTGCTTCGCGCCGCCTCGCTCCCACAATTTGTTTGACACCCACCACTATGCCTCTAGCAACAATCAACGATGGCTCTCTATGTTTTTCGTATCAGGATTCGGGGCCTTTGAATGGGTCGTACACCACGCTCGTGATGGTACATGGAACAGGTTTCCACTCGGGTAAGCTGACTCGTTTCGACAGCAGAGGGAGATACGATATCTGACCCGGTTTGTGCGCCGCAAATCGTCACGCGTAAACCTGTTGCGCAGGTATCTTCAGCCCGATGATTCCATTCGCAGCGTCAAACCGAGCTCGTCTCATCCTTGTCAATCGACGGGACTACCCGGGCTCGACGCCCATGTCGGACGCAGAGCTCGCTCGGCTTGGCAGCCCCGATTTAGAGACCCGCGCGAGGGCACTCGTTCAGCAAGGCATCGACATGGGTCTCTTTCTCGCGTGGCTAGTCCGCCAAGAGAAGATTCCTCCCGTCAGTATCGACCTCGACGGGAAGCAGCAGGGTGGCATCGTTCTGGTGGCATGGTCGCTCGCGCATACACCCCTGGCGGGTTTCCTTGCACACGCCGCCGCGCTTCCGGCCGAGGATCTCCGCGCTCTCGAGCCCTGCCTCCGGGCATACTGCATCTTCGGTGGGCGCTCCCTGGCTCATCATCATCCCCAGCTTCCTTGATCCGCTCACCTCATCACTCCAGATGCTCCACACGTCTCGTTCGGGCTTCCGACGCTCAGCAAATATCACCCGTTGGTCGACCCGACGTATCCGATGGAACAACGCGTCCCACGCTTCTATTCTTGGGTCTCGACGTACTACACACACTCGGACCTCGCGCGGAAGACTCGAGACCCGCTCCTGCTCGATACCACGCCGCCGCCATATCCCGTCGCACATCCGTGCGCTCGCCCCGCGACGCTCGACGTGATGGCCCCCGCGTTGCTCGAAGCCGTCTCGTGGCCCGGCCCGATTCAGGGCTCCGAAGCACTGCTCCACGGCATGCCGCTCGGCCTCGCGTTGGAACTGACGCGGCGGATGTTGCTGGACAAGGATGCGGGGCGGGTGTTGCCGCGGTGCAAAGTCGTCATTTCGTGGGGCGAGAACACCCTGTGGGAGATGGCCGGAGCCGCGTGGGCCGTGGAAAAACTGTACAAGGAACGCAAGGCGGCTGGCCAAGTCGGGCGCGCGCTTGAGGTCGTGGAGATGCCTGGTGCCAATCACTTTGTGCGTTTTTTTTTTTTCCTCTTTTCTCAGTTATCGTTTTCGTAGGGCTTGTGTTGACCAAGAATACCTATAGCCCCATTGGGATATGCCCGAGGCCATGATACGGTTCTTAATGTCTGTCGCGTAGCGCAAGCGGCCGATCTTTTTATTGTAGCCTTAGGCGTAAGGAGCAGATAAATGCTGTGCTGTAGATGGTCCCGAATTGAGTTCGGCTGTTAGGTGCTAGTAGGGTTCAGTCGATCCTCACATAATTCATACCCACTTTTTTAAATAGCCAAGGGTGATAGAAGACAAGGGGGTCCTCCGTGTTTTTTTGGGCAAGGAAAAAGGTTATGCGTTATGAGAGGTTCGACTGTAGTAGTCCTGTGTTTATTTTGATACTGCATATATTACGTCACCGTGGTTCCCGCAATGCTGCCGAGTTCAGCTGGTGCCTTTTCGCAGCAACGCTCCATCGCAGTTTACTGTATACTTTTGACCTTCAAGTTGATCCATTCATTTTTTTTAGGAATCCTACTGTCGTTCTAAGCGACAGTCCACTCTCGGAACAACGCCATCCGGCCCCGCCTCGGCACAGACACGGATGAGGAGATTGTCACACCTTTCTGGTATGCCGGCGTTGGGACGCAGTTCGAGAATCAAGAAAACGAACAGATAAATAACGGCTTCGGTACTAATAACAAAAAACAAGACTTTGCTTCCTCTCTCAGGATGAGGAGTTATATCGCCCTCTGGCACTTTAGCTAGTACCAGACAACTTGCTCTGAAGCTCGTTTCCCCTGGTGTTAAATTGAACGATTCAACTATCCCAGGTGGCCCGGGTCCTGCTGATGCCCCACAGAACTATGACGAACCTGTCGTGACCCGGAAGGACTCGAAGGAGTTGTGGAGTGTGTACCACTCGTCTCCATTTGGTCATCCCTGACTCACAGCTCCTCACAAGTATATTATAACGGGGATAACGTTTGACTATTTCATTTTGCTGTTGGGATGGCTATTTGAAGGTTACTCCTTGACGCTGTTCCAATAGCATCGGTTATAGTGTAACAATGGCTCTCAACTTATCGCTCCTGCTTCCACTTCAAGGTAATCCGTGAGTAAGGAATTATGTGCTCATTTTGTGAGATTTTGCGGCATGGCATGCAGCTGAAGCTCCACTCACATTTGAACCTAAGGGCGATGTGCGTATCATTTTCTTCATCTACAGTGGTATTGCGAAACTGACGTGATCGGGCGACCCAGGGCTTTTTGAACACACGCCGGTCCTTATTTACCAGAACAACAAATTCACATTCTCAATCCCCCAAAACACCCATCTCGGCCTCGCTCAGGCGATTACTTCGACCGCTAGTATGCTTGGCTTTTAGTACATACAGCGCTATTGGAATATAACTACAAACAAGATGGTACTGTGACTACCCTTGCTCGCTGCTCGTGTGATCGTTCGTTATGGCAAACGTCGTGACGGTCCTAATCCCGCTATGGGGTATGGTCGGCCTCTGGACACACAAGATCGGGTGGGTCGAGGCACAGTCCTTCTTTTCCGCTGCGGAAAAGACGTGGACATCGTGTACAGATTTCACAACGTATGAGAGTTATGGGCGTACAACATTGTGTTTAGGCTTTTTCAGGCGCCATATTACGCATTCGCACAGACGATGATGGCCGAGCTCTCTCCGCCAGGATTAAAAAACATGGTGTGTCCCCACCGATCCCTTTCCCCAAGTGGGGCTTTTTTGATAAAACAGGGGAAAAGCACAGTTCTTCAGTTTATTCGGACTGGGACGGTTTCCCGTTCTTGTTTGCGCTCTGCACCTCGGCGAGCCTGGTTATCTGGTTCGTCGTGGACGTGCCGAAAGGGCGCCGCGCTGGTGTGCAGTGGGCTGTCAAACGGCGTGTGACGGAGGCCAGAGGTACATATTCTTGATGTGGCGGATAGAGTGTCCGAGGAAAAGCTTCTGAGGCTCTGAAAGGTAGATGCGATGATACTTTAGAGATAGAACACAAACTACTTTTACCTTTTTTCTTGCATCACAAGACTGCACGTGAGTTTTGAGTCATGATAGAGTCGCTGTTGGCAATTGTCACTTCAGTTTGTATTCACGTTATCTGATCTTGGCCCACTTCTGCTGTGCTCCATCCCATTTTCAGTCTGTAGGGGGTGGGTGGAACAGGCTATGGGGTTAAGGTTTCGGATGGTGATAGCGGGTTAAGCGCCGTGGGCCCCCATGCCAACACCGGGTATGCCCGCGTTCTATGAACAAGTTTCAAGACAAGAGACCACGGCTTCGATGCTAGCGACGAAGAACAGATGCGGAAGGTCACAAGACTTTGCTTCTCCTCCCAGGATGAGGAGTTATATCGTCCTCTGGCACCTGGAACATCGTCTCAGGGCTATTCCACCTTGTCTCCCCACATAGCTAGTACGGGGCAACTTGCTCCGGAGCTCCTTTCCCCTGGTGTTAAAATGGATGATTCAGCTATCGCAGGTGACGCGTGTCCCGCTGTTGCCCCGCAGAACTATGACGAGCCTGTCGTGACCCGGAAGGAGTTGTGGAGCTACTATTGTGTGTACCACTCGTCTCTCCATCTGGTCGTCCCTGACTCACAGCTCGTCCACAAGTATATTACAACGGGGATAACGTGCGCCTTGACTATTTGGTTTTTGCTGTTTGGATGGTTATTTTGACGGTATCTAGGGAGTTGGTCCTGTCGGTGTGTCCTTCC
>QLOT01012062.1:0-19042 GCA_003313875.1 Russula aff. compacta | reverse complement strand
CTTGTTGGACGGGCTGACGGCTGAATTGGAGAGGGTGTTTAGGGGCGCCGGGGGTGGAAAACATGTCGACCAGGGTTTAGGGAAAATCAAAAGGAGCACGGGGAGGTTAGAATTAGTAGAGGCACGAGTCTGCGGCCATACATCAATGGGTTTGGTGGACCTCTCTTGAAACGAGGTCAGCGACATATAACGGCCGGATCCAAAGAGCTTCGACACGTGTTGTGGCGAAGTAAGGTCTCTGTGTCTCTGGAATATATTGTCGAGGATCTAACAGAGCATGAGCCAAGTCTTTGGGGGATATTATGCTTTCTCACAGATTCGTATCCCTTTGATCTTACTTCTTGCGTCTTTGACGGATGTAATTCGGAAGTTGGGCCGTATGGAATGGAAATGGAAGAGGTGGGCCTCCCCATAACTGCCACACTTGTGAGTCACGGCTTGTAAAAAAATTTGCGGGCTGACCCATTTGTCGTAGTCCATCTCATTCTCCAGAGCAATCCTTTGTGTATGTCACATTCCACTGGTCAGCTGTGGCTCCCTTTCATCCGCCTTCGAATGCCAAGTATAGATCGCGAGCCTGAGCAGAGGCCGCGGTTGGCGGGGCGCCCGTTTAAACAATCGTTTCTGGGGGTCCACTTCAAGTGGCGTACTGGCGGCTTGGCACTGGCTTCAGTCGTGGTTGGTTAGTTGATTAATTGGTTAGTACATTGCAATATGGAAGACCAACGCGATGCAGACGGGGGCAGGTTGCAACGCGGACTACAGTCAGCGCGGTAGTCTACTCGTTTGTATAAGCCCGCGAATCAAAGCCCGAAAATCAAATATTACAGTTCAGCCTGGAGCAGGGCCGAATAGTCGTTAGTAGTTTTTCACCCCGGAAAGCGCCAGTAGATGCCTTCAACTGCTGTCATGGAGCGACAGGAAGCGGCTCAGGGCTAGTGTGCAAGAACCCATCAGCGCCGCTCTTTTCCCGCAGTGCAGGAAGGTAGTAAGGTTTTCACTCATTGGCGGGAACGAACCTGATAGTTAGGACGTCATGTAGAACGTCACCATGATCAATACCTACTACCTGATTCGATTCATCCAGTCCTTGCACGTATGGGGAGGCTTCAGGAGGGCTATTAGTTGTAGGGTTCTCATCAACGCTGTAGGCCGAAGGCGCTTGACAATAGGTCCGATTGCGTACGCTTAACTCAGTCTTCCAGAACGGCGAAACACAGGCGGTAGGAGTAGCTCAATGAGGCACTCCGTGAGGCATAAGTAGCTGTGCACAACGTAATCACAGTACATGGCAATGGCCTTGTGGGTGAAGGCCTTAACGCAGCGTACTATCGATCCCTATAAGAGATGTATTCAGTATTCCCGTAATGGATTCATTTATCATACCGTATACGATATCCCGGCTATGTGGAAACAGAGGAGGAAAAAACAGAGGGGCAACAACACCTCCGAGAGCGAGGTCGATCACCCCAATCATCCCATGAGCGGGTTACGTTTCTAGAGGCTCTGCGGCGGAGTAGCTTATGAGCCTGTGCTATCTGTACAGTGACAACTCCGAAAATGTGAGTGCACTGAAATATCTCTCGGCCTACTAGCCATGAGCGGAAAACAAAGCAATAGCCTCCAGGGCCTTTACGTGGCGGCAGCAAGGGGGAGACACCTCCGGAAGTAACTATTTCCGGGTCAGTATTACGTAGCATGAGTATGAACGAACGCAGAGATGCCATTCGGGCTCCGTATTAGCTTCAAGAAGACTCGTTAGCCTATTCATTTAATAACGGAGTATAGCATAGCAAGGTAAGTGCATGAAACTTGTGCGGTAATACTAACTTACTGTACAGTATCTCTATGTTTAGCGTTATGATGCCAGAGGGCAGGCGGTGAAAGTATAACTTTGAATGACACCGTGTGCTGACAATACATGTATGTAGTTGCAAAGGTGAATGGCCTCAGTTGTACAAAGGCCGCGTTGGCAAGAAAACAGAGAAAGGTTTCACTGCGGAGCGAGTCACTGGCAGGCGACCATCATGTCGCAAAATTTGTTGAGAAAAAATGAAGTCTTAATCTTAAGCAAGCAAATTACGATAGATTACGATGTAATAATAATGTGTTTCAAGGCGATTAAAGTGGCTAAGACATTAATATACAGTCGAAGTCTGAGCTGTAGCATGGAGGATGCCCCTATCCTTCGTCTGCGAATTGTTGAAGGACTGACCTCCTAAATTCCCAATGGTAAATTCCTGATGGGTGCGGCGGTGGACTGGATGTTCTTGACCAGATGACCAGATATAGTCAGGTCTACAATTTTCGAATCCTACCACTTATGCCCAAAAGAACCTCAGATGCCTTATCGCCGCACCATCGTGATTCGGATGTGGTTGATCATTAATCTATGTGGCGCATGTGAGGCCAACGCATGTTCGAGGTTCAACTCCTCTTATTTTGTGATCATTGCCCAATGCCGACTTATTCAGGTCACTATATTTTACTCTCAATGCAACTAAGTTCCATCTTCA
The DNA here is from genome assembly GCA_003313875.1 of Russula aff. compacta. Classification (NCBI taxonomy): domain Eukaryota; kingdom Fungi; phylum Basidiomycota; class Agaricomycetes; order Russulales; family Russulaceae; genus Russula; species Russula aff. compacta. The sequence continues at coordinate 16,526 of QLOT01012062.1, read as the reverse complement.
CATGAGGACTTGACCCGTGCCTGATTAATTTTGGCCTCTCATACCCACCAAACTAACTTTGAAAGGGTATACATTGACAACAGACAAGTCTGAACACATCTCAGATGCGTGTACTGCGTGTATGTTGCTTTGATCCTTCCGTGAAGTAGATAGAAAGTTACACGATCGCACTCAGCGGCGATGTGTTAGCTTAGATTAGGAGGCTTCCCGAAAGGATCCAAAGATCCTTTCGGAAGCATTACATGAGGTTTAGGCTGGGTCTAATAACATATACTACATATACTACAGTTGAAATTGTCACAATGCATCAGGCGCTTAGAAACCGGGTTGCTTCCGGCTTCCGATTCTTCACTCAGATGCGCGTGTAAATGGAAGGATAGGTAAACATAGATAGTCACCACAGCTATGTCAATTTTTGAGTGAGGTTACTTGAGGAAAAAAAGAAATGGGTAACGATTATGTTTTATGACAATTTCAACTGTGCGTGCCTAACTGAGTCGTGTCTTTGATACATCATACATTCATTACCATTACGGTACACCCCTTATTTACGGCTATGTTGTGTCAATTTTCTTGATACAGCCATGCTTTCGGGTCTGTCCATTTCCGTTATCGATTTTTTTTTTCATTCGTACCTCCGGGAACGGAAAGTCATATTCGGAGCTCAGAGTTAACACGACGGTCATGGGTCAAGTAGAACTTTGACGGTACGTGCTTTATTTCCTGATAGCGAGATGAATCACTCCATCAGACCAGACAAACGGTGCCGCTACTCCCTCTAGCCTCAAGTGTTCCTCGTGACATTCCATATCTAGGGTTCCGAGGACACCGTATAAGACCACTTCTTATGATGGCACCCTCACCACCCCCTCGTCAACCATGTCAACTCCTGTCTTCAGTCCCACGATCTCAGAAAAGAGTGGCAAGTCTGCCCAAAGTCAACCCCAACGCACTCAAACCCTCGAGAGTTTCAATCATTTTGTCCTCGGTATTTGGGATCTATACGTTGAAAAGCCTCCGGTCAAGTGGCGCATCCCATTCTATCCCCTTAACGCCGACAAGACACTCTTCATAACTGACTTGCAATACTTATGGAAGGCTATATGCGATCTTAGTAGCCCTTTGCTATATGCTCGCCTCTCCGTTTCAGCAGCTCTGGCACTTTCCCCCGCGGCATCCCTTTGGTGCGCGTCAATTGTAACCTGATAGCTGATGCTAAGTTAAAGTCCAGGTTTACTGGCAATTTTTTGCGATTGGTGAGTCTCATCTCTGACCTCCATTGACGTCTTCGAGCCCAGAATATAGGTGCAGGCTACGATCAACGACGGGGAACTAGATAGAAATATGGTGATTCAACTTACATGCGGCCGAGTGGTGTGTTCTCTCGGTCAGTGCCTACTCGAAAAGATGGATGGATGGCTTTACCTTGCCTTCGATGACTTTGTCAAGCGTCATTACTCCCGTTACGCGTTCCAGCATGTCGCACGCATCGATGTGCCCACCTTTATGGACCCCTCGGTATCTCAACGATTGGACGCAGTATCTCTCAGATATGGTTTCTGCTCCGTCGGCCGCACTCTTGACGGTCTATTGCGTAGTGGGTGTAGCATTCTCGTGCTTTTTACCCAAGTCGGCGTCCTCGTTGCCATCTTGCGTGCACAAGGAATCAGCTCATTTTTGGGCTTCCTGACCTGCCTTTGCCATCTGGTTGTCTGTGTGTTATCTCAGATGGAGCTCGAAAACACTTGCTTGGGGGGACATTGTCAGTTTTCTGTTACATGGGTTCTGTTTCTCATGCTCATACTGCCCACAGCATATGCAGCCACGACTCGAAATCAGGATTATGTAAAGATGGAAGGCCTCAAGCAACTCGTTAGTGATAGAGAGCATCGCAAGGAAATCGTTGCCAACGATCTCAGTTCCTATCTTTCTCGTCGTGCGTTCGCGATACATTTTCCATGATTCAAGTTCATTCATTCATTATTCGATCTCTAGACTTTCTGGAACTGAGTTATCGTCTTGGAAACCGTGCAGGTGAATTCTGGAGTCAATTTCTCTTTTACCAGCGCAAGGTCAATCATTCAACTCATCTTCTGAAGTGGTTTGTTGGGGAGTTACCCGAGGTAAACAACTAACTTGTGTCGCATGATTAACCTATTCAATGTTCCCGGAGATTGCCTTTTCATTCGTAATGCTTCGGAGCCCGTCCAATCTTTCGATGGCGCTCGCTGCGTTCACCCTCATCCAATCGGCCGCCAGGAATCTTCGTTTGAATTTGTACTCCATTATTCAGCAAACTGGTGACATGGCAAGTCAGTTGTCGAATCTACGCGCAATATATGCTGTAAGTGAGATCAAGAACCAGGTTGTGGACGGCACCGAAACATTAGAGACCAGTCGGGAGGGGATCAGCCTGGAATTTGAGTAGGTCCTCGCTATCACATTTCTTCGAACACCTCTTCATATCATCTAAGAGATGTGTCGTTTCAATATCCTGGAAGCAAGAGTTATGCACTGCGCCATGTGTCTTTTCGAGTTCAACAAGGTCAACTATGTGTAAGGAAATATCCCGCTCTGACTGGCTCGTCTCATCCCTTTCTAGGTGATCGTGGGCTTCAATGGCTCGGGCAAAAGCACAATTCTTAAACTGGCGGCTCGCATATACGATGCGACTGAAGGAACCATCCGGATCAATGGTCGCGATATCCGAGAACTGAAACTGGATGATTTACGCCGTTCAATCGCAGTTCTATTTCAAGACTACACGTTGTTCCCAATATCGGTGTGCTTTTCGGTCACAATTGTTATATAAACTCTCTGAACGAATTTCCACCCAGGTTAAGGACAACATCGCACTTGGTAACCCCGAACATGCCACTGACCTTAAGCTTATAAACGAGGCAGCGCGACTCGGAGGTGCAGACACCGTGATCAAATGTTTGCTTCACGGCTGGGATACCTATCTGTCCCGCCCTGATTCTGTCCTTGACGTAATTCACATTCAACACGGCGATAAAAATGGTGCCATTGACCGTGAGCTCCGTAAACTGACGGGATCGCAACCACCACAAGAACTCAGCGGTGGACAACAGCAAAGAATCGCTGTGTAAGTTTGTCAGGCAGGCTTCCTCGAAGGGCAACTACGACCCTGGATGTAGTGCACGCACTTTCATGCGTACCCTTGGACCAGGCTCAGCTGTTGGGCTGTTACTATTCGACGAGCCAAGTGCTGCCCTCGACCCCGTCGCCGAGCATGGTATAGTTCCCCTCGCGGCTTTTCCCCTTCCTCTGCTAATGATCCGCGGCCCACAAATCCAGAGCTTTTCTCACGACTTCACGAATCTCGCGGGAAGAGGACAATGATCTTCTCGACTCACCGCTTCGGAAATCTAACAAAATATGCGGATATTATAGTGTACGCACTCTCGGAGCTTAACAATTGGGGAATTGTCCTTGACGCGCTTGTTTTCAGGTATATGAATGAGACGGCTGTCATAGAGACTGGTACCCACGAGGAGCTGATGAAGTCCGGGGGCGACTATGCTCGGCTGTGGAAATTGCAAGCCCAGGCATTCTTGTGATGTCAGGCTTTGTCTCCTCCTGCACTGCCAAACCGCTTCCCCAGGCCAGAGTCGGAGATAAATCGCTGTATGTAGCACACGGGAGAGACGTCTTCAAGTCGGACCCACAGAATATATGTGTATCTGGCCTTCTCTGCGCGGTGGCGGACATGTCGGAATTAGGTGCCAACCCGATCGGTTACCCCTACCGGAAATCGTTCTCCTACTTGAGGGATAGGGGCATGGCCTTACTCGAAGGACGTCCTAATCTAAATAAAAGTAAGTCCCATCTGTATCTATCATCAGGATCCTTGATGCGAATCTTTATGCAAGTCATTGTCCGCATTGATCGAACAGCTCTCAAAGAGTCACGTCAAGAGCATTTCTGTTCGGTTCTGAGCTCTTCACTCCTATCGGTATGTTTGGCCTCCTTGTACGATTCCCGGACTAGTCTTAGGGGCAGTCAAGCATTATCAACTCACGGTGTACTGACACAAAAGTGCGGGCGAATGATAGGAAGTCTCAAGACAACATCAACGGAAGACTACGAGGTCCTGGATTTGTTAATAGCTTTGTCAGGTTCACCTCAATATCAAATCTCGGGTTATCTATCGGTCCCTCGCACCTGTAGCTCGAAGTTATTCATGGTCGAGACACCTCAAACACGACTCGCTTTAATCCTCATCGCGTGGGTATTTTCCAGGATTCTGGGGCATCAGTCCATGATCATGAGTGTGTTTTCTGGACATCCCTTGTGGAAGGGAAATTGACAAACCATCTGATGGGTTCAAAACATTCCCACTCCCACAGATGTTGTTTGGATTCCCCAAGTGATATCCAGCAAACACACTCTTGATCATGGTCTGACATCTTGGAATCCTCGTCTTCTTTTTTGTTTGTTTGCTACCTACGACCCGGCTGTAGGGTGAAACGTTGCAACCTTTGTCAAGGCATCCTAATGGTGCTATCTTGGTGGCGGGCCAAGTAATTCACTTCACACCATGCGCTTCACCCTAACACAAACTCTCAAAAGCCATGCATCAACAACCAGAATTTCCTGTCTCATTCGACGGTTCCAGTATATTCTGTTCACTGCTAATCAGTTCCATTCTCGAAGACCCCGCACTGACCATGACTGTCAACTAGCTCGCGGTCGAATTGAATCACGAAGTTGGAGGCGTGTGCCTTGTTACAGACACGCGCGAAGTTTCCTAATCTCCTGCGCTCTCGCCGTGTGAGTTCAGTGATGTTTTTGTGCCCCTCGGGAACATGAACATCTCCACGGTGTCCTGGTTGTGTTTCTCTCTCCTATTTCTTCTCTGCTTTTGAATCCATTTTTCTGTGTCATCACGTCAACTTGAAGCGCAACGATGGGAGACCCAGCGCAGCAGAGCGAGGGGTGATGGAATCCCCGCCGCCTCTTGCGATTCACGCGCTACATTTTGTTACTTCGCTCCGATCCGTCTTTCCTCTAAATTTCGCGCTTTCGCTCCATTTCAAAACAAAAGCCTCTATTCGTGATCTACATTTTTCGTTTGTCCTCTCTATTTATTTCTGTGTCCCCTTTCACTCCGAAACGTACTTCTCAAAGCTCATGTATCCCAAGTCGAGTGCAGGCACCCAGCCGCTCTTCACGTGGCTTGTTCTTCCGACTCCGTTTTCACTCGCATTTCTTCGCTCCCGCTCGTCTGGTAATCGGCCATCGCCTCGCGAGCTCTGGTGTGTTCGACACATTCCTAACTTCATGGGATTTTTGTCCGGGGAAGGCCCTATATCTCTCATGCAAGGCGGGAAACGTCCGGGCTCCTGATGCAAGCAAGCCATAAACGTAGTGCTGTTCCCTTTTTTATCCAGCTTCAAGTTCCTTTGAGTAAGCGTATGCGTTTATTTCTCCCTTAACTAAGAAGCTGGAAAGCCTCGCTCTGATATGATCAAATGCCTGATGTTGAAGGTGTACCCTAAGTGTGGTCATCATTCCCAGGTCAAGGGTCCACCTAGTCCAGTACAGATCAAACCTCGCCGCGAGGTATTTTACAAGAGAGGGGCAGGCTGCCTGTCCTCGGATACTAGAACATAGAGCTTTCCTGAGAAGACGAAATGTAAGGAACGCGTTGAGCCACCCATTCATCGTTATTTGATTCTGCCTCTTATACTCCAAATGAATTGTATGTGGAATTCGGCATGGGTGCAGCAAGCGCCATCCCTCTGATGTCATACCCTCAGATTCTGCATCGCGCGCACTCATTTCGTGATTATTTTTGATACTCGTGTGGGTGTGGGTTGACCAACATGTTGCCGCTCGAATAAATTGGGTGGAAAACGGGCCGGTCTCCGCATTCCCACACGGCGATATTTCAACTTGAAACTTCATATCCCTCGCTCCCACTTTCCCCACATTCGCTTCGGACTTCTTTATTGCCAGGACAATCTAGCGTTGTGTTCTCGTCCTATTTTCCTTTGCGTATCATCTCCTTTCAGGCTAACTCCAAATAGTGTGGGTGGTCATCTTTGTACATGTACAGGGCATTCACGCGTGCTTTTCACTCGAACTCACATACATCAGCACATATGCTTGCACTAACACCGGGTGGCAGTGACTATGATCACGGGTGTATGTGAGTTTAGTAATATTGGCGCGTGCGTGACGATCGTCTGGGAAGCAAGATTGTCCTCGCAATCCTGGTACACACCAACAGAGCACAGAACTGAGACAACTAGAGTATGAAGAAATGCATGTATTTGAGTAATGCACAGCAGTGAAGATTACATGCCACGGCAGATGAGCGCGAGCAAGTGAAGGGTCCCCAGGTATCAGGCCATCAGGAGCCGGACCGGTGCCCACGTTAACAATCCCCGGTTACTTGAGTAACCGATATCTCCGAGCAGCCGTAATAGGGACAAACGACTTGATCATTTTTACCCACCGTTGGGGTTCACACACAACTCATGGTGCTGATGACTGACAACTCCACCAAAGCCACGTTTCATGGAATCCCAAGTTCCTGCTTTATTATCTCGCAATCTCATCCAGTTTAGGGTATATATATACGAATTGCAGGAAGCGCCGGATGAGCGATTTGTTCCACGTGCTTAGAACTTTCCATAGCCAGTTGATGTATCCCCGGTTGGAAGGCAGCAAGCAGCCTCTGGGGTCTCTGGGGAATTAGACAGCCACTGCTGTATCATATGTATGTACTCCGATTCCCGTCCAACTTACTCTTAACACCCACCTCGTCTTCTGCACCGCTAAATGCCTGAAAAGCTCACATGGATCAAGCTCAATCCCTATGTCTCGGTCTCTTGCCAGCCTAACACGGTAAACGGCCGCATTGAGGGGAAAAATAATGACGTATCTCCCTCGTGCGTTTTATCGCCACTACCCTGGCACGCGTGCTCTAACCCGACAATGACGCAGCATCATCCTGCTCTTCGGCTGGAGTGAGCATCCCTATGTCCCATTCCTTGTCTAGCCCTGACGCCCTGGTAGTGGGAGCTCGCTTTCTCCAGCTTCTCGAGTATGCAGATGCCCTTCACGAGCTGTTCCCATCATCAACGATAGTTATTATTGGTTCATGGGCTGAATGGGTTTGGCGATCTCAATCACACCTCGTACGTGCGATCCTTGTCAGTATATTCGCTGGGTGGGGAGTTTATTCTGTGCCTATCGTCAGAATATGGTTATGATCCCAGTTGTCGAGCTTCTTCAGAGCGAAAAGAATCTCGGGGCTCGCTTTCGCGGCGTTCTGGTACACGTCATCTCAAACGGTTCGTGTCATTCTTGCTATTCCAATGGTGGTGCCCTCATACATTCCCATCAGGCGGGGGCTGGCAATTCATGACGCTTCGTAACGTGCTCTCCAAACTTCAACTTTCTGGCTCTTCAGGGAGCCAAGCACCGACGGCTCTCATTCTTGATTCCGTGCCTGACGACAAAGGCCTCAAGTCCTCTCTGCGTGCGGTCTCCCCAACGAATCCCGTCCTTCGCGTGCTTGTCCTCCCTTTTCTCATGTGCCTTTACGTATCTATCTACATATATAATCGCCTCAAAGGCCGCCAGCCTCTCTTCGATGAGCTGCGTATCGCTCTTCTCCAGCCCCAAATTCTGCCATCAATAGTTTCCGGAACGGCACCGCGCTTGTATGTGTACTCGCAGAGCGACGCGCTTGTTCTCGCAGAACGCGTAGAACAGCATATTGCTACCGCAGCGCAACTTGGGCTGGACGTTGCGGTGGAAGAGTTCGAGGGGACCCGTCACGCTGCCCACATGCAATCAGATCCGGGACGGTACTGGAGTGCGGTGCATAGCATGTGGATGGGCGCAGTTGATCAGCTGGGCACCATGCCATTCCACTAGCTACCGCGATCACGAAAAGGGCATCTTTAGGGTTGTGTTTATAGTTAACATTCGTTACGGAAGGCGTTTCTCACTGAACAGGAGATAAACTTCGGTACTAAAAATACATCGTGGATCTCTTTTTGTTGATGGTTCTGCTCATCTCTCTCTGGGCCCTTACTACTTAGCAGTAATCCTTGTATTTAGCGGAGGATAACCTGGTACATCCACATGAAGCTCCGCGAAACCAAGCAATTGCCCCTGCAACCTGCCTCTTAAAGAGTATTCTGCGGGAACCGGTGTCAACATTCATCGATCCATCGGTTGAGTTACAACTGATAGGGAAAGCCATGAGCCGGAGATGGACCAATATCAAGTGGTCGGAAAACTGCCCAAGGATTGTGCATACAGATATTAACTTGAAACTTACAAGCCACCACAATCGATGCATCCCATGTACTGTACTATTTTCACTGTCATGAACTCTATCTACCGCATGGTAATCCGATACCGCTTGCACTGCCAAGCAATAGAAAGCCGTTCTCAATTATACATGCAACGAAGACGGCGCGCTCGTCGTGTGATACGGAGAATCCAGACATTTACCCTGGTCATTAATCTGAATGCCATAGTGGTGCGAATGAAGACAAGCCAGACCTTTCCCGCCACATTGTCCGCAAGAACGTAACCAGGCACGACAAACCTCGCTGGAATAGCTTATATTTTAGGAGACAGGGACCATGTCGATAGACAAAGACCTCCCTGCCCAGGATATGCGTTCCTCTTAGCCAGTTCACGAATATGAGTGAGGACAAGAAGGTCTGAGGGCAATAATTTGACAACAGGGAATGAGCGTACACTGAAAAGGATCCAACCACAGCGGTGCAGTTGTGGGTCGATATCCATCCCAGTTAAAAAGACCCCAGGCTCATGCTGAAGAGCATATGTCCCTCATTTGAGAATTGACATACTTCCAGAGAATGACGTAGCAGAAGGAACCAGTCGAAGTGTCTTCTATATACCGCTATGTTGATGCTTGTGTCCGCTGTATCGCTGAATTTGTATGTGAGACTGTGGTACTGTCTGTGACACGCACCTTGAGCCGCGAAATCATAGTAACGACATTCTCCGATCTGTTCCTATGTCAAGGTATCGCTACATTGTGAAAGGATAGGAAAGGATCACAGGAATCATACATTGGAACTACAAACAGCAAACAACCATTGAGGTTTTCGTCGCGCCCGGCATAATGGACCTGTAACCTGGTAAGTCCATAGGCCAGGTGCTGTGTTAACGAACAGATTCATAACTTTTAGACAGCACATAGATGATGAGACCAATGAATAACGTTCCGAAGTGTTGTCCGCATAGAATAGTACAGGAGCAAAGCAGCCGTCGACGTGAAGCAGAGGATTAGCCAAGCGAAGGATGATATTTCAAGCAATGGGGGAGATCAATTATATAATTCCATAATATAATAGTCTGATGACAATGGCCCAGATAGGTCGGAACACGATTGGCAATAAGTAAACCAACGTCACTGGATGCCTGGCATGGGGGCACTCGGTAGCCTTCGGTGATCATTTCATAATTAATCAATATCCGAAGAGTTTCGTGGTCAAAAGTCTGACGGATTTAGATAATTGTTGCGAGATCGAGTGGGACCAATAAATGAGGAAATTCGTGGGTGAAAACAAACTAGACAATGTTATGATAGGTTTTTTCACGCTCCTTGAATTGGGAGGAGGGGAACAGGGTCGATAGCGCGAGCGACACTCGGGCTAGCCTGCGATGGAACGCAGAAGGTCGAGGAGACTGCGAGGCATTGTGAGGGAGAGGGATTGCGAACTTAAGAAAGACAGACTCACTGGCAGCAGAGCCAGACGATCGAACGGGACTGAGCACCGCATGAACCAACCTACCTGCAGTGCTTCTATGTTATCGGTACGGAAAAAAGTAGCCAGTCTCACCAGTGTAACAAAATTTCGTGAGTGGGATTCGGACGTGAGATGGCAGAATACATTCAAGTTGTGCTGAAGTGTGGAAAGCTCACTTAGAGCGCCGATGGCCGAATATCCGATCGGTCCTAACTCTTTATGTCAGCTCTTGATCGACGGCCTATATCCCAGGTTGGCGTGGTGTGGATCTCCTCCAGGACCCCAGGAAATGATTAATACTGGAAGTATCTAACTTCAATTGGACCAACTTGTTTTGGTCATACCAACGGTTATGAGGCTAGATACTTAGAAGGAGGGTATAGTGCCTTGCGATCTCCTGAATCTGTAGATGGCTCATGGATGGCCACTTCTTTGATTTCGGTCTTCGGCAGTGATCTCGGATCCGATAGTTATAAAGGTTAGTAACTTAGTCTTTGCTTTTCTAGTACAGTAGCATGGGCACTAGATCCAATGGGCCGCCCACGATAAGAATATTAACACAACAAGCCCCGCCCATATCAGGGATGAATATCGATAAATGTGTGTATCGCATTCTCAAGCGGATGAACAGATATGTGCGAATGATTTTAGAGAAGGGTCAGATGGAAGCAACCTGCGATCCTGGATACAGTTCACAGAAATCCAGGCTGGTTTCATCTTGAAAAAAAAGTGATTGCCCTCCACAAATGGCATAAGGTCTGCGACAAGAATCGAAGGGTCCTCCAAGAGTCCAGGCGGTCATCGCAGAAAGTCTTGGTAGACTGACAGATCTGCTTGTTTCTCGATCACGTGGGGTCTGCGGATATCCGAACTAGCCTGTTTACGGCCGCCAAACGTGCGAAGAAATGGACAGCTCACTCAAATACGTTGACGTCGAGTGAGGTTCGAAACTGAGGCGGTATAGACACTCAGCTGGGGGATGCGGACGTTATGCAAAACAAGGTGGATCATTGTTCGAGTGACACCGCTCAAGTGGCACCGCTAAACTTCATCAACACCAGCGAGCGACAAAAGGCCTGATCCGAGTCGAAAGATTTTGAAGAGCCAAATTCGAACGTCGCCATGGTCCAGGGTATTCAATAGTTCAATAAATAAGTCCCCGATCACACTGTCTAAAGGATAGAAAAATGCTGCTGATCAGAACAAAAAAACAAACCGTGTGAATTTGATTTCCAGACCGTAATGATCCACATACTGTAGCCGTATGTACGCGCTTGCAAGAAATCATTCTCGCGCTCGTCGTTCACTATGTCATAGACTAGTATAAAGAAGTTATACTGTATGTTCACTGTACTACCTTCTTCCGCGACACAAATGGCCGATCCGTCTGAACCAGACGAAGGCCCGCGCACGGCCATGTCAGTCGGGGTGTCTCATATCCAGCTCTGACGACTTTCAGGAGACCGGCAACGAGTGGTAGCTATACCGACCCAAGGCCATGGCACACGGACAGGATCTCACTGATCGTCCCTGACCAAGCCTGAAGGTTAGGTTTCAACACTCAAAACTCATCAACATCATTCATGATGGACAGGCTGGACTCTCCACTAACTCGTATCCTGGGTTTGTATACCCGAACCAGAAAGAGAGCTGATTCATGAGGGACTTTCTTGGGAAGATAGGCACCGATGTCTCTGTTGTCTGATGGCTCAACAATGTGTTTTTATTCGTGATCACAGTTGTGAATAGGTCAGGTCGGACGAGGGCGACGACCGTGGGCTCTCAGTACAGTACTCAGTATTCAGTAGGCATAACTCGGTTAGGCACGGTGACCGTGGCATTTATTGCACAACGGTAAAAATTTGGCCGCGGTGTCAAAACCTAAAGCAACGGCAAGCCTGCAAAGTGGCAGAGTTAGTTGGAGTGGGAGAAGCGAGTGAGATATCAGCTCATCTTATGGCCCACCTAGAGACGATACGGCCTTCCATTTTACCTTCCGAACTAAGATTTCATTCTCAGCCATCCATCCCATCCTTGCAAGCAAGCTCAACGTTCAACACTCTGCTACGCTGATTCAACAAATCGGTTTCAGGTCATCAATTTCCTCCCGTCAGCGCCCCAGCGCCAGGCCTCAAATAAGCTCGCTTACGCTACGATGAGAGTCCAAGTGGATATTCTACTACGCACACTAATCCGATGCCTGTCCAAAAGTACTGAAACTCGGTCTGATTGGTTGGTTGTCCAAAAACTATGCACATTTAGGTGAGTGAAATGACCATGCGGTGAGATCAAGCCCGCGTGGGACCGAGCCCGCGGTACCGTAGTTCCCCACGCGCGGAATTGTCCTTCCCAATATCCTTCCATAAATGGACCGCGGCAGGTCGCAATCATCTCTGGGTGTCGTCCGTTCAGCCGCCCAAGTGCGTTCTTCGGACCCTTTAATGTCCGTAACACTTGCCTTGACAGGTTAGATTCCGATAATGCCGTGGGCGAAGGGCCAAAGCTGGCTCTACTTATATAAGGTCACCGAAACAACTCTGCATAACGACTTTGTTGCTTTGCTTCCCTCAGTTTGTCGTCTAGTATGCCGACGCTTTTGGATTTGGACAACCTGCTGGGGGCCTTCTTGATCGGTGTCCTTCTTTCTTCAATGTGAGTTGCGACTCTTTTCATTTATCATCTAATATCGAGCGGCTGCAGACTATACGGGTTCACGTGGTTACAAGTCTACTTGTATTATACCCAGCATGCCTCGAGGGATGGGATCTTTCTGAAGGCCTTTGTGAGTCGTTATGGGCTATCTTTTGCCCGCTCATATGAATCTGGTACAGGTTGCGGTACTCACGTAAGTCAATAACTAGCGCTTAAAGAGGCCCTTATACCTCAGTCCAGAGCGCTAGACTCCTTACACATGGCCTTTCTTTGTCATGGGTTATACATAGTTTCCGTGACGAACTTTGGAAACTTTCTGGCCGATCTTCACGCACCGTGGTGAGCACAAATTTAGATACGAATGATCGACCTATCAACCCATTCCCCCACAGGACTTTGGTGGTATGGTGATCCATATCAATGGGATCTGAAAGAGTTTGCTTATTCCCGAGGATGGCTATAGGTTCAGTGTATTATTGGGGGTACGTCCCTGGACATTACTCCCCTATGAGACACACACATCAATCATTTTACTAGTCGGCGTAACTACGTGCATTCAGCAGTGAGTTTTGAATTTTCCGTTGTTTTTTGAGTACTCACCTTCGAGTTTGCCAGATTTTACGCATTTAAGATCTTTCAATGTAAGTAGAATACGAGTCGCCCTAATATTGCTAACTTTCCACCCTAGTGAGCCTCCGAAAGAATTTCATCGTCCCACTTGCAATTGTCTGTACAGACCTTTCTCAAGTTCCCCGAAATGATCTGATCACTGTCTCTAGTGCGTGATATCTTCAGCAGAGTTCGGTATGTTGTCTGTTCATGTTCATGGCTACAGTGACCGAATATCTGAGAATCACCCAGCACTTGGGGTTGGTGAGCATCACATTTATTGGCAATATGGGTGTAGCTGCTGGATGTGCTGAATCGTGCACCCCTTGGAAGTATTCGCAGTAAGAAGGTGAGAACTTCGTTTGTGTGACTCGTACATGATACCAAGTCTACTCCAGTTTTCAGATTGGCACATTCACAAGAGACACACCATCGGTTGTTAGTATAACGGGTATCAATACTCTCACGTATGGTCGACTCTGACGCATCGCATCTAGCCATTCGGGGCCAGTGCATTAGCACTTGAGGTGATTTGCGGTACGCTTATCACAGGGAGCATGGTATATTATATCCTCGATCAGCGCTCAGGCGTCAAAAGGTGCGTGTCCTTTCTTGGAACGCTCATATCCGCGCCAATGGAAATGGCCTCCCAGAACAAACCGCGTTCTTAATCTGGTCATATTGTACATCGTCAACAGCGGAGCACTCAACTTGTACGACATTTTTTCCTTTTCTTGATGATCTACGTATAACCTAACGTGTCGTGGTGTGCGCGATGATCGGAAGGGTTTTCGCCACTGCTTGCCTAATCACGGTGAGTAATAGAGAAAAAAATGCTGGCGCACGCTTACGTTGACCTTCCCTCTACTAGTATGTGAAGTATCCTGAGACGCTAATTTATGCCCCCTTCTTCTTTATCCTCATTCGATTATATCCCTGTTCGTTCATGACAATGTACGCCTATCCTTCTTCGACTACTTCGCAACAGTCTCTTATCGTGGGGGGCCAGACTCAACTCGCGTGTTAAGATTCGCTCAAAATTGAGGGGCGGCGAAGGGCGCACACTAGTTACTATTACTCATGAGCGAGTCACAGATAGAGCCGCGCTCGCGACGTCCAAGCTGGGCACAGACACCAACGACGACAACGTACCTATGGTGAATAGGCCAAGAGCGAAGCAGACGGCGGAGAAGGCCGTGGGGTTAGATAACTCTGAGGCTCGGCCGCATCATAGTAGGATTTAGAGACCCGCCTGCTGAGCAAGTAGGTTGTATAAAATATTAATGTGGACTGTAAGCAGTCATATTCCTATCGACTCATGATAGTTCTGTGTGTAACGCCTCCCACACTCGCTCGGTAATGCCCGACATCGCCTCTCGCCACCGATGGCCAGCCTCCCCGTCGGCACCTGAGCGTGGATTAAGAAGGGCATAGGGCAAGCCCACATCACCGCCCGAGCTCACACCCGGCGTGAGCGGAAGTTCGCCAAGGAACTCGATGTCAAGTGCCCGGGATGCGTCAGATGAACCAAACAGGTGGTGGGGGGTATTGCACGTGGGACAGAGAAAGTATGACTGGTTAAGGACGAGACCAATTATCTTTTCAAAAATAAGTTTCAGTGCTTACGAAAAACATAGTGGAGAAAGAGAGGGCATACAGGGATGGAAAGCTTTTGGAAGGCGGCGATGCCCTTGCGGACGTCCGTGAGAGCGACATCCTGTGGGGTCGAGACGATCACCGTACCTGTGTGGGCCACAAATGAGAGACGTGTGAGCAGGGAGTGATTTACGTACCGTCAACGTTAACGAGTTGCCCCAGCGAGAGAGGTACATCTCCTGTCCCGGGCGGCATGTCCACTACGAGAATGTCGAGGCCTGGGCCGTTTGGATCTGCGCCACGCCAGTCAACGTCGAAAAGCAATTGCTGCACAGCCTTTTGTACCATGAGGCCACGCCAGGTCACAGGTGCATCAGCGCCAGGGAGCAGAAACCCGATGGACATGGCTGGCAGCCCGTGGTTCGTAAGTGGGATGAGGGCGCCGGCTGATGCGGGGGTTTAGGTCAGGTCAGGTCATGCTGAGAGGGTGAAGGAAACGGGAAAGCGAGGACGAACTGGATGTCAAATGTGGTTCTCCGGCTGCTTCGAGACCGAGAAGCTTGGGTATCGAGGGGCCGAAGATATCGAGATCAAGCACGCCTACACGGGCATGTTGGCGGGCAGCGAGGGAAAAGGCGAGGTTCACTTTGAGGAGAATATCGCTACACGTCGGACCTCATACGGGAGACATACAAAGAGAGGGACAAACCAGCAACGGTGCTCTTGCCCACTCCACCCTTGCCACTGGAAACGGCGACGACCCTTTTCACGTGCGGAATGCTACGTTTAGACGGGAGGCCGCGACGGGGCATTACGGGGGGTTCCCTGCGCTTTGGCAGACCCTGAAAGAAAGCGAATTAGTGCATGATGACGGCTGGAGAAGTGGCACTTCTAGTACGAGAGGATTTTCATGGTGCAAAGCACGCAGGGTACTGAAAAGCCGCCGCACTCCTGAGGTCATCATGGACACAGGCGACGCGACGGTGAGTTGCATGCAGCCCCCGAGTTGAGCAAAGACACGACTCGACTCGGCCGTTTTACAAATCAAAACATATAAATCCGAGTCACTGGAAGACAGCGACAGCGACCACGATGATGACCGCCGCGTCCAAGTTCCTCAACCTCGCGCGACCACACGTTCCTTGCCGTCGCCTCCTTGCTCGGTCCATTGCGCAAAATTCGGTTTCATTTCCATCGTCTCTAACTAACAAATCTCTCTCGCGGAGGACATTTACTTCCACACAACCTCACAGGGCCGCACCCATTCTAACGCCGCCTTCAAGCCCGGCCATTTTGCTCCGTTCACCGACGGCAGAGGATATTGAAACTGCGGAACTCGACGTAGAGCCTGTTGCGCAAAGCGATGCCCAGTTAGCCCTTACAGAGCGTGCAGCGGAGGTTTGCCGCAATTTTGCTTCCCTTGGTCAACAGTTATTGACACGTGTATGGTAGCGACTCAATCAGATATTTTCTCTAGAGGAGCATCCCAGTTCAGCCCTGCGAATCTCCGTCGAGTCGGGTGGCTGCCACGGATATCAATACAAGATGGAAGTTACACGGCAACGTGCCCCCGAAGATTAGTACGCTATCCTTGTCTTTTCTATACTACGAGACTTTGAGAAATTCTTCTCAAGTGAGTTTGGGCACCCTGTTGTGGCTCATGCTCGTGTCGTTGTGGACATAGTATCTCTCACCCTCTTGCGGGGTTCCACGATCGATTTCGCCACCGAGCTTATCGGTAGCTCCTTCCGTGTTGTAAACAACCCCCAGGCCGTTGGTTCCGGATGCGGATGTGGCATCAGCTGGGAGGCGAAGACCTGAAAGACTGCACCGTCATATTACCAGTTTTTTTTATTTTTCGAATCCGCAGGAATAATAGTAATATATGTAATTACGCAG
>QLOT01012021.1:0-17053 GCA_003313875.1 Russula aff. compacta | reverse complement strand
CGATAAATAAATCGATGGATGAGCCGCAATAGGCCAATGACGTCATTAAAATGGAGAGAAGGTGAAATGAAAAGAAAAGGGTGACAGCGTAAAAAAGAGTAAATGAATGCGTGTTGGGAATGCCCTCAAACACTCCCCCTCCTTCACCCCCCCTTCTCTCTCTCCCTTTAACATGGCCACTAACGTCCGTAGCATTCAGCAAAAGTTGTTTAGATCAGAGCCACTCGGCTCGCAAAATTCTTCAGACACACAAAAATTAGACAACCCTCTTACCATATGTATCCCAAAGACAGTCACACCGCCTCCAAGCCTCCCGCAAAAGTCTGGGAAGATTTCAGAGCCGAATGCATCGCCCACGTCGAATGAGAACGCACACAGACCTTATCGTGATAGAATTCGCCAAAAGTTAGGTTCTGCCTACAAGACAGTCGAGCAGTATCGCCTCGACCAAGATGGCAAGCGGGAGAGACACTGGAAACGGTGGGGCCCATACGTGTCTGATAGGCAATGGGTCTGTCGTTGCTCGTCCCTGTCTGACCGCAAAACCTCGTGCTCATAGTCCCCCCAGGCAACCGTCAGGGAAGATTACTCCGGCGACGGCGATGCTTGGGCACACTTCCCCCACGAACATGCTCGCTCGAGGACCTACCGGTGGGGAGAAGACGGTATCGCAGGCATTAGCGATAACCACCAGCGTCTCTGTTTTTCTCTTGCCCTGTGGAACGAGAAGGATAGAATGCTCAAAGAAAGGCTCTTTGGCGTCTCCGGGCCTCAAGGAAATCATGGAGAGGATGTCAAGGAACTATATTATTACTTGGATTCCACGCCGACTCACTCTTACATGAAGTTCTTGTACAAGTACCCACAAAAGGCCTATCCGTACGAAGATCTTGTTCTCGAGAATCAGCATCGCGGTCGCGAGGTTGCCGAGTTCGAGATACTTGACACTGACGCCTTCGATGAAGACCGTTACTGGGACGTTTTTGTTGAAGTGAGTGCTGTGTCTTTCTGCGTGAGCAATAGGTATCATGAGGTGATTCCCTTCCCAGTATGCAAAAGATGAAGATAGTCCTGATAACATTTACGTTCGCATCACGGCATATAATCGTGGTCCTGACCCTGCCACTCTGCATCTCATTCCTCAACTGTGGTTCCCGAACAGCTGGTCTTGGGGCATCCCGCCTCAACCACGCCCTGATCTGTCTGCCACCACCAACAACCGGATCACTGCCATTCATAACAAGCTCGGGAAGACACACTTGTACTGTTTCCCATCTCCAGCCCCTGTCGGACCCGACGGTCAACCTACCAATAACAATGCGGAAAGCGAGGAAGACACGGTGGAGCCCGAGTTATTATTCACCGAGAACGACACGAATTTCACGCGCTTGTGGGGTGTCCCTAATCAGTCTTCTTTCGTCAAGGATGCATTCCATGACCATATTGTCCCGGCACATAGGCCCCCAGGTCACCAAATTATCAATGGAAGATCCAAGGCGAGCGCTGATGGTAAAGTGGGCAACGCCACAAACGGAAGTGACTCTGAGTCTAGCTCTGGACGCGCTACTCCTGTCCCTCACTACAGCCCACAGTTTGTCAACCCTGATAGGACTGGAACCAAGTCAGCCGCGCACTACACTTTCAGGGATGTCCCTGGCCGAGGCGGGTGCGCTGTCGTGCGACTGAAGCTCACGCCGAACACCCCTCAAAAGGACCCAACACTCGAGGATGAAGGCCTATTTGATGATGTCATTGAGGAGCGCCGTGTTGAAGCAGATGAATTCTATTATAGCCTGACCCAGGGCTACGTGTCTGATGACCTGCGCGCGATCATGCGCCAGGCTCTTGGCGGCATGCTATGGACAAAGCAGTACTACAAGTTAATTGCGAACGAATGGCTTGAAGGTGATCCTGCGCAGCCACGTCCCCCCCCTTCGCGTAAGTTCCTGAGGGGTAATAAGGTGTGCTTTCCAAGCCCTGTGTTTACAGTACGCTCAAAGTTTTTTTTACGCGTAGGACTGGATGCACCTCTATGCATCAGACATATTGTCTATGCCTGACAAGTAAGTTGTTACCTCTACCATAAGAGTGGGTGTCGTAAGCAATTTCGTAGGTGGGAATATCCTTACTTTGCGGCCTGGGACAGCGCTTTTCACTGCATTCCACTCGCTATTGTCGACCCTGCGTTTGCCAAGAAGCAGCTTGACTTACTCACCCGTGAATGGTACATGAAACCCGACGGGCAGATTCCCGCATACGAGTGGAACTTTTCCGATGTCAACCCACCAGTACATGCATGGGCAACGTTCCGAGTATTCAAGATCGAGCGGAAAATGTATGGCCGTGAGGATGTCCCGTTCCTCGAGCGTGTATTCCAGAAATTACTCCTTAACTTTACCTGGTGGGTCAACCGCAAAGACGCAGGCGGAGCAAATGTATTCGAGGGCGGCTTCCTTGGCTTAGATAATATTGGTGTGTTCAACCGCTCAGAGCCGCTGCCGACAGGCGGTGCGCTGCGCCAGGCAGATAGCACAGCGTGGATGGCATTTTATTGCCTGAACATGTAAGCGCCACTGAGCACTTGCACTCTTCAGAAACGCACTTAATGAGTTGCCACTTAGGCTGAGCATGGCTCTTGAATTGGCTAAACATAACCCTGTGTATGAAGATATAGCATCGAAGTTTTTTGAGGCGAGCTATTTTTCTACGCCATTGGATGTTGACGAGCTGACTTACTATTATAGCACTTCATCTTCATTGCGGATGCCATGACGTACCACAGTGACGGTTGTAATCGTAGCTTGTGGAACGATCAGGACGGGATGTACTACGATGCGATTCAGTGGGGTAATCACAGCATGCAGATGCCTGTCCGCAGCCTCGTTGGGCTTATTCCCCTATACGCGACTCTGACGCTTGAACCATCCGTTGTAAACCGCTTCCCTGGTTTTAAGAAGCGAATGGACTGGTTCATCGAAAATAGGCCCGAAGTTTCTGGTCGGAATATGGCCAACATGAAAGGTTTTGTTTTTCGCACCGCTTTTCTAATCCCTGTTGAACACGGCTGTTCAGTTCGTGGTCGCGGTGAGCGCTTCCTACTTGCGCTGGCCAGCAAGGAGCGTTTGGTTAGCATTCTGGAAAAAATGCTCGATGAAAGCGAGTTTTTCAGCGAGCATGGCATCCGATCGTATGCTTAACTCATGTGGAGTGTGGTTTTTTTTTTTAACCTGCTTTCATAGCCTATCAAAGTTGCACAAGGATCATCCATGGGGTATGGAAGTCAATGGTCAAAGACATGAAGTTGGCTATTGGCCTGGAGAGTCGAAGTCTGGGATGTTTGGTGGCAACTCGAATTGGCGTGGCCCCATCTGTGTGCAGCTCCCTCTAGTTGTCCCTGCGACCACTAATCCAGGTTACAGGGCTAGCAGTGAATTTCTTGCTTATTGAGAGCCTTCAGAGGTTCTATCAATACTATGGTGACGATCTGCAGGTGGAGTGCCCCACTGGCAGTGGGGATTATATGAATCTGCTTCAGGTAGCCGAAGAAATTCAACACCGTATCATCCATATCTTTGGCCGCGATGTTCACGGGCGTCGCGCCTTCAATGGAGGAAACCAGAAACTCGACTTTGATCCCTTCTTCAGAGACTATGTTTGGTTCTTCGAGGTGAGAATTGCGACATCGTCTCCATATCACGCATATAACACACGGTTTAGTACTTCCATGGCGACGATGGTCGAGGTCTTGGGGCCTCACATCAAACAGGGTGGTATGTGTTATAGGTACTCTGGACATGTGGTTTCTCTTGAGTTAGGTCTCTTCTAGGTCAGGCCTAGTTGCTTACCATATATTACAAAGCGGCGCAAGCTGTCGTCTACCCAAAACCCCGAGGAGTATGTGGTCTTTATTCTCCACCTATGCAATTGATAGCCTAAGTGTCTCCACCCACAGCCCCTTGCAGTCTTGCACATCACTACTTCGACGTAAGCCATAGCTATACCCTTATAGTTGCGTGCACATCTGACATCTTCCCAGGAGGCACTTGATTCCCGGTCTGAATGCGGGGATGACGGCCACCCTTTGATGAGCGCAGTCAGCGCAATTGACCTGAAAACTCTAAGCGACATCTCGCCTGATGCTCTGTGAAACCGCCATGTATCTCCTATGTGCCTCTTCTTTTCTCGATCAACTTTTGCTCCGGCGTTATATCGTACACCTTTTGAACCAGTCCTTCTCAAGTGCACATAGACCTTTGAATCCATTACAGCACCGTATGCATTGATACCGCCACTGTCCAGTGGCCGCAGTTATCATAGCAAAGACATTCGATGGCCGTTTGCATTTGATAATGGTGCAATGCTCAGATCTGAGGCTGATTATCTATCGGCACAAGGACAATCTATGGAAAAGGGAAAGCATCTCTGTCGCCCACTCGGGAGACAAGGCGTGTCAAGTGTATGTAAGATGTGGTTTCCGCTGTGGTGTAGGTTTTGCAAGGCGATTGCAAGGATCATGACATGAAGGCAGTAGCCAAGGGACGTTGCCTTATATGTAAGACAGAAAGTATTGAGTGTGTTCATAGCAATCAATGTAAAGCTCTAGTAAATACTGCTACTGTACAACTGGTTATCACTGGAGCCCTCGGGGGCTCTGTAAGAACACCTTGCCACTCTGGCAAGAAATCCGCGAAACACTGTGAACTGGGACGCCGACGGACAACTGAATAGATATCAGGGGAATATAGATGGAAACGAGCGGGAAAGTCACCCTCACTGGCGCGGTAATAGAGGAAGAGGAAAAAATCGAGAATATTGTCAAGAAACAGAGTAGCGGGCATGTACCGTAGAAATATGTATATTCTTCCGGAAGGGGAATGGCCGATGCAAAGGGAAAGTCCCCGAGTAAGGTGAAGGTTACGCAGTGATAAAGTGATTGGGTTGACAAGACAGGTCCAATATCGTGTGAGGGGTGAAGACAAATGACGAAATGATGGCATACAATGCAACATGGGGAGGGGCCGCAGATGAGGGGAAATGGAAAGATGATACAGTAAGATCAAAAGGGAAAGACGGCCTATGCAACATGCAGGACGACTTGCGTCTTCTCACCAAAGGCCATCTCTACATCCTCCGTTGAACGCATTGATATTAAATCACCTTCTTCATCCTCGTACTTGACGCGAAGGGGCCCATTGTCCCTCCGTGGCCCACAGAGACGGATCTTCTTTCCCACCCGCTCCACGAGCTCGCTGTACTCTGTGGTACGCGAGACCTGGATGAGGAAGATATCGGAACCAAAGTATACCTTCACCTTCACTGGAGCATCATATGATGATGATAATGATCGCCCCACTAGGGAAGAGTCGCTCGAACCAAATGGCGTTAGAGGTGATGAACTGTTAGGAGAATATGTTGAGTCCTCGCCAGTGGAGTGGCTCGAGCCACTTGATCTCTTCGTTGTGGTGCTTGCCGACGCTTGCACCCGATCCCAACCACCTGATGGCAGAGGGGGGGGCGCATCCTTTGGAACGTAGGCACTAGGTTGGCTTGCACTACGAGTCCGACTGACATGACTGGGCGGAGGTAAGGCGGAAGGCGAAGTAGCCCTGCTCCTCGGTTCTCCGCTTTCGTGTCGCGGGCGCAACCGCGAGGAGCTATATTGACTGCGTAATTGTGGGCGGCCGGGGGTAGTACTAATACGAGATCCAGCACTGAAGCCTGGTTCTGAAGCATGGCTCATAGTGGGACCGCGAGAGACAGGTATTCGAGGACTGGGGCCAGATGGAAGACCAGGTACATTGCTCCGCCACTGCGATAGTGCTGGACCGTTTGCATCTTCCGTGTGAGCTCGTGGTCGCTCGTAACCAGGATATTGGTCCAACCCAGGTGTAGTCGCGCCCCGACGGCCGTCTAAGGGGGTAGCACGACCAGAAGTCGGACTGACATTGGTCGTTGGATAATCCTCAAAGTCATCATCGGGGTCGAAGCCGTCGTCAGGTGGGTAACCAGGGGGCCCGCTTGCCTGGCTGCTAATACTATTACTGGCATCATGATCATCATATGGACTTGATTGACGATGGGGCCGACTACCATTAGCATACGAATGTGATGAAGAGAATGAGGTGGTGGTGTGGGTCGAGAACACACGGTCATGGGTCCCATTGCGTGGATGTGATGAGGGATAGCCAGTGGGACTGCTGAAGTGGGCTAGCCGCGAATGGCCACGCTCAGATGCCCGGCGCATCGCAACCCTTTCGATAAGACGCTTGACGGCGGTCTCCCATTGTTTAACTTGTTCTTCGTTGCGGCAACGAAGTGTGAAGAATTCTAAATCATCATCACCCTTCCACCAAATGTTGAGCGAGTAGGAACCTAGCGAGACTCAGAAGTGATACGAAGGCGAGAGAGGCCAAAATTACCTGGTGAGACAACCTTTGCTTCTGTCACGTTGTTAAGATAGATACGGCCCTTCAGTAGAAGCGGTGTCATCTTTTTCTTCGAGCCATTTGCAAGCCCGGACATTGTCCCGTTCATATGGGGCTTCTTCAAGAGAGAGTTATTTTTTCCAATTTTCTTGTTATTGTTATTGCTGCCTGTCGCATTCGTGTCCTCTTTGCAGCAGAGGATGATTCGCTCAAATAGGAATACATGATACTCGCGGTCAACCTCAGACTTGGTGACGATGAAGATATCATCTAAGAGAAGCTCGCCAAACTGGGAGACATGATGGCCTTTCCAGTCGTCCACGCGTGAGGCGAGGTTCTGTACTGTCTGGAGGTTTTCCGCGCGACGTTGAGCTTCATTTATCTTGTCAGTGATCCGCTTAGCGGCGGCTGATCCTGCCTTGAGTTCTTCGAAATGGGGATAATCAACGGGAGAAGACTTTTTGAGCAGTTGCTGTTGACGTGGCTAAGATGAGCTGGAAGAATCTAGAATGAGGTGTCCACACTCACATCTAAAAGTAATGGGTATTTGCATATTCGCTGGACCGGTTTAATCAGAAAAGCTGGCAGCTCTGCCTTTGCGTTGATCAGGTGATTATATTTCTGTTGACACGCATTTGGTCAGAGATAGACCTCGGCAGTCGCCGTCGCCGCCACGCTTTCAGTCTCCCTGGGAGACCCAATGCGCGACGCACACAGTAGGAATCAGACGTACCACAAGGTTCTGTTCCTCCATGAGCATCAACTCGGATGCATTTGTGTAATTGGCACAGTATGGTTCATAGACTGCAAACTCTTCCTCCTTTTATTCCGAATGCAGTGCACCCCATAAGAAACAAGCCAGGACACAAACAAAGAACAATGCACAAGCAGGGTACAGAAACATGGTTATCAGCAATGAACAAGAAACGCGAGACAGGTGATCGTCAGACTTACATTGTCTGTGAATAGAAGGCCCCATCGCTGCTCCCCCCATGGCATATCGGCCGTTCCCTCGAGACGAATCAGGAACCCTCTTTGGAAGTTGAGCAGTTTGTTGAGGTTAGGAAAGAGTAGATGGATGGTATCACGATCGAGGGTATTACTCTGTGACAACTCTTGGGCATATTTCTGCACAAAAATACTTTGTCAAAGGGCGACAGCGGAGATGATGAACTCGTGCGCACCTGCATGACCTCAAGATCCTGCACGTATTTACGCTCTGTCTCCACCAATTCACGTATGATATTATTCCGCTCGGCGTCCGGGCCATTTACAGGAGTAGGTATCGCAGGATTATCCAGTCCCATGGAATCAAAAGAGTCATGGGAAGAAAACGTAGAGGGCGGTGAAGGGGGTGTAGCCTCTTCGAACACGTCTGGGGGAAGGCGATCAACAATATGTGTAACAGTATTGACAACCTTTGAGAACTGCTTAGCCATCTAAACTGCCAAAGAACTGATATGAGACGCACTTTTACGAAGCCATCCGAGTTTGTACGGTCCCATAAATCAGTAACCGTGAATTGTTCGCCGTGATTTAACTGCTTGACTTGGATTGCAAAAAGGGCAATTGCACGTTTCTTGGCGCGTTCATTGTCGATATCGACAGACCGAGGATCAGTCTCGATATCAATAGGTGTAATGGGAGGAGGGAGGAGGTTGAAGAGGTAGCACAGGGGAGTCCCGAGGGCGAAACAGTCCCAGACTGTATTCACAACTTCTGCAGAACTGCGGAAAGAGCCTGAGGGGGAGGAAAGGGCAAAAAAGTGCGGAAAACCATGGATTCGGAGGAGACGTGAGCGTAAAGCAGAGCACTGCTGGTAGAGAGAGGTAGACAGGGAAGGGGGCTTGTTAAGCAGGGTGTTGGTGCCGACCGGGATGTCGATCTGGACAGTTGCTGAGGATATGATAGACTTTTTGCGACCTGCGACGGATGCCATGATGAACGAAGAGAGGAAGAAAGGGAAGGACGGGCACCCGGAGACGGAGGGAGACGGATGAGGGAGGGAATGAGAGAAACGGTGTCTCCTTCTGGAAGCCGTCACACAAACATGTCACAACATTGCCCTTTTCACACCCCGACAACACATCTTTATTATGTTATATATGATAACTAGTTATCATCCGATCATCGCATAACTACTATTATGGATACGCCCATCCCTACCTATGAATGATCAGATAGTGTTCGTTGCCAGATGATCTCTCCTTGTCTTTTGCTGTACCATAGCGTACCTTTCGAGGACTGGTGCCCCCCAACGATGTTAAAAACAAGGCAAATTGTACGGAAGGCCGTGCAGGACGGGCTTACGGGGTATCCGCTAATGCTGTTGCTGTGGACCGCGGTACACCCGGACAAAAGCAGTTGGCTTACGTCGGGTGGCTGATATTCAAAGTCCGCTCTAGAAGTGGCGATTCAGTGACAGGGGACTCGCCCTTACAACTGTCCCTCCTCGCCGAGACCCATGGCACCGGCTCATCCCACTCGCGTTCAGCAACAGCAGCAACAGCAACAGCAGCAGAGGGATCAAAGCGCGAACCCAGACATCGCAGAACATGGCCTCTTTCTGGAGCCCATGATGGGCACCCCTCTCGCTATGTACGTTCATAAGGACGTTCCTGACCATGATCGTGTCGTCGACCTTATCACGGTAAGCTCTTTCACTGCCCATAGACGATGATCTATAGTGTGCCTGCACAATTTTCCATCTCCAAGACGCGGCTTTGTTTTCATTTACAAAATTACACCCGCCATCAATGGTTGCTGGAATGACCATTCCGGTTTTCCTTTGGGTGCTTACATCCACCCGCCATCTAGTATTTCTCACCCTGTCTACCCTTAGAAAAACGGAGGAACGGTGGCCAACTCTTACAGCGGTGTCAATTATATCTTAGGTATGAATTCTATCCCGCAGATATCATTTATCCCACCATCATGTATGATCAACAGTGAACTCGTACGCCGAGTCCGGACAGAATTTGTATCGCCAATATATTGGAAAGAAAGCCAAGGTTGTACTAGATGCGCGCTGGGTACACGAGTGTGTTAAAGCTGGGGCACTTCAAACATTCGTGAATAACTTCGCTGGGTGCAGAGTAACGGGTAACGAACAGTAGGTCCATTGTTCAAGTTTGCTAGGTTGACTATCAACTCGCTCATAGAGTCCACCCTCCGGCTCCGCCCCCTGCTCCGGCATCCATTCTACCCCCGGGTATCATGTCCCAGGCGGCAAGCCCATCAAGGCAACAACCCCCAGCACCACCTACCGTCCCCCAAGTAGTGCAAAGCGCTGAAACATTTCAGAGTCAGCTTCCTCAATCTATACAGGCGGTTGAGCCAGCTCCCGCTCCCTTCGCATACCAGACCTACCAGAGTCAACTCCAGTCCACTCCTCGCACCGTTCACCCTTCGCCTGCTGCCCCACCTCAAACCTGGCAGGCACCTAATGGGATTGCTCCTGAACAAACGCAGGACCATTTGCCACCGCAGATGATTCAACCAAGGGGGCCGTACCGCCACGATGCTTGGGATCCCACATATCAGCCTGCAGGAGCGCCCGCGGGGCCAATCGACCATACTGCTACCTCAAGTTTCGAGTATCCTGATCAAACTTGGAGTTCGGATCAGTATTTCGCACAAGGGGTATGTGATTTGTTCTTTCGTAGCCTTGGATCTAAATTCGCCACGCGCAGTATGACCCGTCTTGTTACCCGCAACCTTACATGCCTGAAGGTGGTCCATCAAATGAACCGTCGCCGCCACCTACCGAAGCTACCGATCCACCCCGTGGACGCAAACGTACTCGGACCCAGGTCATTTTACACATTTAGGTTGTGCCTATTCCCTCTGACAGGTAATTCAGCCTACTCCCGCACCTCCCGCTTCAGCACTGGTGAATCGGCGCAACCCCAATGCGCGTTCTCCTACTCCGCCATCACGGGTTGTCAAGAGCACGTACGGCGGGAACCTATTCACACATGAGGATATCGAGTATTTGAAAAAGTATATTGATTATTGTGTGGCGCAAGGTCTTGTCCTCAGCTTGAGAGAGATCTGTGAGAGAGTTGCCGTAAAGGCGCGTTGCTGGCTGATTCATCCCTTTTCGTGATACTGAAAGGACACAACCACTAGGCCCCTCATCACACGTATGTCTTGCTTCATGTGGCCACTACCGTACTCACATACGTATAGGTTTTACTCGTGGCGCCGATACTGTAACAAACACCAGATTCGCCTCGGCGGCTATGCTATGAATAACAACCTCAGCGACGATGGCGAAGGAGGGGATGGGCCTGTTCCCGCTCAGGCTGTCGCTGCTGGTCCTGGTTCCAACGGTATCATCAATATCCGGGAGCGTGTCCGTGCAGAACTCAATAGTGTGGAACGCTCGCGCTCCCCAACGCCTCCCAGGGCACTGTTCCGTAGTACGACCGGAAAGGGCGTTGCATTTACGGATGAGGATGTTGCATTTTTGATCAAGTTGTTAGACCACAAAAAGAAGTGCGTGGCGAGGTGATTGTACTCTGATATCAGCATTGATCTTTTTCGCAGATCTCAAGGCAAGCTCGATATGGTTGCATTCTGGAAGGAGATTGCTCAGAAGGTGATTCCACTTTGTTGACAATGTCCAGTGATGTCATTATACATTATATAGGCACCGCACCATTCGCGAGCTTCTTGGATGAAGTTTTACCGCAGACACAAGCACGAACTTAATCACTCGGAGAATGACGACCCTCTGCCACAGGCCCCTGAAAAGAAGATGCGCTATAGCCGCGCAGATGACGTGCTACTCGCAAAGTTTTTCTTCAACAAACCCGATGGTACATCGGACAAAATTTTCCAGGCGTTTGGGCGCGTGGTTAGTGCGCTTGCGCTGTATAAACGATTCCCTTCATCGCTCAGTCATCACTTTTCAGCACCCACACCACCCTTGGAAGGGCTGGCAGGAGCATCATAGGATCCATAAGCAGAAAATTGACCACCTTATTCAACGGCTTAGCGAGGGCCATTACATTGATGAGCCCGACCCCGCAACCGAGTCTTGAAAGGAGGGGGCCTACTTATTATTCGGGGAGGATGACGTGACGTGTACACGGTTTATGCCACACTTTGTATCACTAGCATTTGTGAGGGAGGACACAGATCTATGGTTCATACGTTCAAAGGATATCACAGCATCCGCAGGCAAAGCAACATTTCAAGTCACGGATTTTTGCATTTCTGAGGCGTTGCCGCTATGCATGATCAAAAGCCAAAAGTAGACATCGACGGACTGCGGCGAGCGAATATTAATGCATGGCCGCGGTGGTTGAGACAATAAGTGACAATTAGCTGGGTGTTCAGTCCGTCACTGTTCAATGACCTGTGCTACGTACAGGGCCTAGTCTGCATTTTGGCCCCAAATATTTGTTGCTCATCACAAGACAAGAACAATCGCGCGCCCGGGCCAGGGGGGTCCGTTTGAAAGATGCATGCATGCATGCATCTAAGCCTAAAGCTATCGAAGATCGAGATCGAGACGCCCCACTCACTTCCTGCGTTCACCTTCCTTCAACTGAGTAGCCGCTGTAGATGAGAGATATACCGTAAAGAAATAGTAAAAAAATCCTGGCCGAACTCAGAGAGCGGCGGGTGCAGTGAGCTGATCTATAAAAATGCCCCATCCCCTCCCACCATCCACCCATCCAATTAATTAAAAGATTTATAAAGTTTTCTGTATACGATATCTCCCTTCCCCTTTTTTCTTCGGAGTTAGGAGATGGAGATGGAGATGGGGGGTTTCTTCGGGGGAATTCTATCTATAGAGCAAGCGTGGCGGCGATAGTGGTGTCTCGTACGTGAGTGTCTTCGCAGCGCGGTATCACCTCTTGTCGTGCGCTTGTTTGTGCACGAAGGGCTAGAAGACTCGTACTATCATTGGTTAGGTGTTTTAAACGCGCTAAGAGTTTTAAATGTGGGTTTTTAAGGGATCACACATGAAAAATAGCTGCTCTTTGTTTGAACTTACTACCTATGGATGTCTAATAAGTGGATCCCAAGAGAGATGATTGGGAAATTGTGATGTGCGATCCCTCAAAAAACCACATTTAAAACTCTTAGCGCGTTTAAAACACCTAACCAATGATAGTAACGTAATGAGCCGCTGTCATCGGGCGTCTACACAAACACAAATCTCTCATGGTTCTCAACGGGAGGACGTCCTGGCCAGCGCTCAGCGCTCAGCAAGCCCCCTTACTATGGACCACTCTGACATGACAGCCAGCCAGCCCTCGTGTCGTGCGTTGTCCTGCCGTGAACCTTTTTTTATAAAAGAAGTAATTGCCCGTACCCGGTACAATAGAAGTCAAAAAAACAGTTGACAGTTTTATGATTGTTCGTTCGTACGTATGGCGTTTTTGCGTCGGTCGTTTCTTTATTTTATTTATTTATTTTTCTCTTTTGCCCAAAAAATAAAAAACAGATTAAATTTTCTTTTTTTTGGTGGCTCCTCGGAGACAGCGAGCATCAATCTCAATCGCGACCTGGATGGGGGTGCGCTTAACGAGAGTGTTGTCTCGATCGCTGGTGCTACGCTGGTTGCCAACCGTTGGTGTGATCCTGTATCTGCATCTTCCAGCTTTGATGAATTTGATGGGTCGTCGTCGGATCTCGGATGATGGTTAACCCACAATGTCCCCATCCGCAACACAAAGACGAAAAAACCCACGCGGGTTTAGTGATACGTCTAGACCGACCATCTTGCGATCGTTTTCCATTGTTGTAATTACTTTCACCTGTGTCGTGTCATGGTACTCGATCAAGATCAAGGTCATTTCCCATAATTTACAGGGTTTCGGGGTATCATTTCGATTTGTTATCTTATCATACACAAGCAGACAGACATCATCGATGCATCATTGCATCATCGTTTGCGGTCCATGAAGGTTCGTAACGCAGGAAACTGTCCTCCAGGCCTTCCGGACAAGGGACAATCGTTGCAACGTCCCGAAAACCGGTCACTCGGTTGGTCATCACCCATCTCTCCTCCTCACGATCAAGCAGTGATCGCAACGACCGAAGCGCTGCCCTCTCGCTCCACCCCAAGCTCCGGCGTCAAACCGTGCACGTACCGGCCCTCGTCGAGAGCCACCTCGCGCTTGCACAACTCAGCCGCCGCATGATACTGCAGCGACTTGTCACGTGCTGCGAGCAGCTCCGCGAGGTCACGCTGCGTGACCCATCCATAGCCTCGATTATGTACATACGTGGAGCCCACCAGCGTCACGCTCTCGAGCGATGGGCACGCGGTGTGCCATGCTGCAACCAGCGTGCGCGTGCCGGCGGCGGCATGTAGCGCGTCGGATCGGTTCTTGGAGAATAGGGTGAGGGACTTGAGGCCGGAGAACTGCGCTAGGATGGAAGGTAACCCAGAAAGAATATCCTGAGTGCGCGCACCACACGTCAGCGTTTCCATAACAAGTTAAAATACCAAAGGGGGGAGGATACGCACGTCGGTGATCGAGCCGCTCACGGCGTGCAGTGCGAGCTTTGTAATTGAGTTCAAGCCAGTGGGAATAACTTCGAGCGCGGACAGGACCGTCTCCGGTGGCTCGGCAAGGTGAGAAATGACCTTGAGCGAGTCCAGTGGACCCTTGGAGAAAGAAATGATCCGGATAGTTGTCTGCAGTACCTCGCGGTTGAGCGACCAAGGGTGCACGAGGCACAGCTCGACCTCCTGGATGGATCGGCCCGGAACGACGCATGCGAGGGTAAGCGGGGCAGCTGCGACGCGTCGGAGCGAAGGGAGAGCATCCTGTGGGAGTGTGACGCCCGTAGTAAAGTTCCCACAAAAAATAGCAGCGCGCAGGCTGCTCTGCTCTGTCAGCCAGACCGTAAATGTTGAGTCAAAGTCGCAGGACGCGGTAAGCTTTGTAAGCCTGAATGGCGTGCCGAGCAGGACGTGCGAAATCGGGCCATTTAGGAGCAAGGTAAGCTCTGTGAGGCGGTGCATATTGTGCAGCGCGCGCTGGAGTAACTTGAAGAACGACGGGGGGAGGAGCCCTCGACGGCTTGCGTCAGCGAAGCCTACATCGCCAATCTCATACGTTCGTGTATGGGCTGCGAGAGACGGGTTGGAGGCCAAAGTTTCGAGGCAGCACGTGGTGCGAGATAAGGATAAGGAGGATACGTGACGATAGAGTAAGCGCGTGGCTACGGCTTGAAACGTGTGGCACACGAGTACAAGTCTTGCAAGGGTCGGGGTTGGGGCATAGGAGAAGATCTCGTCCAGGACTTCCATGGGGAGTCGTGAGACTGGATTCATTGTGAGTGCAGCTGTACAACCCCGTCGGCGAGAGGGCATACCTGGTTGAATCTATGTTCCGGCCGGAAACCGCGTGTTCAGATTGGCCAGGGGCTGAATAGGGAAAAAGGCGTACAACATGCTCATAAGACGTTCCTAGCGACAGGTTGATGTTCGCTAGGCCTTGGATTGGATCGCGACTCGTAGCTGGCGCTAGTGGATCGGCAATAGGGTCGTGATAAGACTGCGTGAGGCGATGCCAAATTGGACTCGGCGGGGAAGAGGTGGGCTGGGATGGGCCGCACTGCGGCGGGTCGTTCGCTGATAGGGGGGTTGAGAAATCAACCATACTGTAGTGGAGAGGAGGGGGAAGAGGAGGTGATACTGACCGCTGGCTCTGCTCGGATCTTGGAATTTAACTGCAAACACTGTCACGGGCGCTTGCTTTTGCTCAAGTAACGAGTTTCCAAGTAGAAAAGAAAAGAGAGTTGAGCCGCCGCCCCGCACGGGTGTCTCGCTCACGCCCACTGTTCCAGCTCCACTGCCACCAATTAGCTTACTAGCAGGTATCGCACACATTTGCTGACGACAAGCAATGGAGGAGAGCCTTCATCTCATTTCTCTGAATCAGCTTACTAGCAGGTATCGCACATTGCTTACGACAAGCAATGGAGGAGAGCCTTCATCTCATTTCTCTGGATCAAATCGAGAAGGTTCATACGTTCATACGCAACTCTTGGCCTGGTCGGACACTGATAGCGATGCCCCCAGTTTGACAGAAACGGGTTGGTTGATATGAATTCCGCGCTCGCGGGGTGACCCACATTGAATGGCAATGCGTGACAGCTATCTCGTGATTCCATCGTTTTTGGAACCAGATGAAACAGACGCGCTTTTGGCTCGTTCAAGGATGCTTCTTGACCAATTTGACTTGGAGGATCACCCATTCGTGCGATTGATCACCAAATCCCTATTACGTGGTTCCTCACAACTGCTATTCCCACAGACCAAGTTCACCACGCGCGACGATAACCACGTCGGCGACGACTACTTCCTCACATCCGGCGACAAAATTCGCTATTTCCTCGAAGAAGATGCCATCGACGACGAGGGTAACCTCACGCGAGAGAAGCAGAGGGCTGTCAACAAGATTGGTCATGGTGGCTTTTCCCATCTTCGTGTCCTCCCTCGCTAAGGTTACATGAATTCCCAGCCCTGCATGAACTAGACCCGGTTTTTCGACGTGTGACTTTGCAAAATGAGAAACTCCGCGGTCTCGTGCGCGAGTTGGGTTTCCATCATGATCCTGTAGGTATGTATTCCACCCCAACCCGATGACCAATTCGTCCCGACCCTAACGGAAATGCCTCCCCAGCTCTGCAGTCCATGGTCATCACTAAACAACCCCAGATCGGTGGGGAAGGCACGTTTCTCTCATCCCAAGGTCCAATCATCTTGACTAATGTCCTTTTCGTAGTTCGTGAGCATAACGACTCGTGAGTGTCAAATATACACATCCCTGCTCACTATTGGAGCTATTATTTCACAGTACCTTTCTTGTGTGCCGCCCAACCTTCTTTTTTTTCTGATCCGCGCCACTGATACAACGCAAAGTACACCTCTCCCCCGACTGCGCTTGGTTTCTGGTTTGCCTTGGAGCAATGCACACGGGAGAATGGCGCACTCTCCTTCCTTCCTGGTTCCCATCTGACTGCGCCAATCACCAAGCGCTTCGTTCGCCTGCCTTCTGGTGGAACCGGCTTTGAGCAGCTTCTCGATCCCAATCAAGTACCAACCCCCACGGGTGAGTATGTCCTCGAGGAGTGCAACCCCGGTGAGTGAGCCACGTGACGCCACATGCCCGAAAAGCGGTACCCGCTTAAATGCCGTACAGGCGACCTCGTCCTTATTCATGGCTCGGTGTTGCACAAATCAGAGCGCAATACCAGCGCCAAGACACGCTTCGCGTACACATTCCATATGATCGATTCTCCACCCTATGCCGTGTACGATGATAGAAACTGGCTCCAACCCACCAAAGCCCTCCCGTTCTCACGCATCCTGGATACCCCGAACCTCAACTTACGCAAAGTTGGGGGTGTCCGCCCCTGACTCAGTGACCGGAGATGTGCCCTTTTCCGGCCTCAATCAATAAAGCTACTGAGCTATCGTACTGTACTGTACCGTGTCAGCTGTCGTTTACATCCGCTGATCGATTTGAATTTGGATCTTTTTTTTAATTTTAATCAAGCCTGCCCATCAAGTTGTCCGTATCCAATCATTCTGTCTCCACCTCAATTTTCGCCGTTCTCAAGACGATTTCAGGCGTCAACATGGCAAGCTC
>QLOT01011965.1:0-16960 GCA_003313875.1 Russula aff. compacta | reverse complement strand
GTCTTCTAGAACACTACAGAGTTCTAGCTATAGTCTTTTGTTGCTGTCAAACCCTTGGCGGTGACACCTGGAACAATAAGGATGACACACAAGGGAAAGATAAAAGGGGTAGCCAAGAATAAAAGTACAGTGCCTCAGGCGCACACAAGCACAAATGGTCTAAACACAGACTCCTGGCCGGTTCCACAACTTACAGGGGCACAAGCAGTTGAATGCTTACCCCAGGCCGGTTACATCACCCCATCGCTAGAAGGGACATCCTCGTCCCAATCGACTCCCGCAAGATCGTTGCGCAAGCTGAGGCTTGAAAGGTTGGAGCACGATATGCTTGACCTTGTCAGGTAAACGCGCTGCCACCATCCGGTCCTCGCTTGCCCATTTGGCAGTCTCCACCACAGCCAAATCGGTCTTGAGCCTGGCGATCTCTCGGGTGAGCTCGTCTCCCTGGTTGTCGAGGCATCTGTAGCGGGCCACCTCTGCGTGGAGATCCCATTTATTGAGCTCAATGACCGCCTCCTCCAAGACCTGATACTCGACGCTACCTCCCCAGAGGCGGGTGCGGAACCAAGGAGGGAGGGGTTCGAACGGCACCCCACTGAAGTCAGATTGAGCATACAGCTCAATGATGCGGGCGTCATGCTCACCCGTTGCCTCGCCAGTGAGGCCCGCAACTCGTCCGTCGTTGAGCTGCTTGATGTAGAGAGCGATCTGCTCTCCATCCCTTGTGGGGATTGTGAACTGGGTGAGCCGCCCATCGTTTGGCTCAAATCCTGTAGGGCAGTCCAGGGGTTCTGCCTCAATCTCCTCCAGCTGCTCCTTATATTCCCTTCACTCCTTGTTGACCTCGTTAAGCTGTCGTCTGAGATCGCTGGCCTGACTGGACCAGTCCTGCTGCCTCTGTTGTATGGTGGTGGCGAGACCCTTGATAAGGGCGCGGAGCTGTGTCGGAGTGAGGTGGTCATGGCCATCGATGATGGCCGATATGGTGGTGGGGGAGAGGGGTCCCTCCCAGTGGTCGCTGGTCTCCAAGTTACAGAGTGGACCAGGGACCGCGATATGGCTGGAGGCAACGGCGTGGTGGGTGGCGGTGTTAGACTGGGCCGGGGTGTCAATGGACGCTGGTACAAGGCCCTCCTCTCCTGGATACTCAAGCTCCATCGGCTCAAGACTTCCGGGGAGATGGGGTGGTGGGACTGGGAGTGGTGAGGAAACCACAGAGGGGTTTGACATCTTTGATTAGTGACGGTCGTGGTAGCGGCAGTATCTTTCTCTACAGAAGAACCAATGTTCGTTAGAGTGGGCGTGGGAGATGTGGGGGCGGCAGTGGTGGCTAAGTGGCTTCGTAGGATCTTTATGAGGGCAGGAGCAAGGTTTGAACTCATAGAATTTATGAGTGGTGAAGGGGTAAGATCGAAGAAGGGATTGGAAGAAGGATTGAGGTTCCATCTTGGGGAGAGAACAGTGGAGACTGTTGTTTTTGCCGGGGGTTTCTGCTTCCCTTTTATGCTGTTCAAGGGCCGGCGTTTGTGATACTCCTGAAGGAGATCAGGGGCAAACACCTGGTCAGCTGGCTCCCAGGTGTTGTCACTTTCGGGGTAGCCCTGCCACTTTACGAGATACTGCAGGGTTCTCTTTCTTCTGTGGAACCTATGGCTTCTGATTTGTTCCACTTCATATTGTTCCTCACCTCCCACGAGGTCTGGTGCGGGCCTTGTGTAGTTCGGGCCGTACTCTTTTGTTTCCCTATATGGGGTAAGGAGCCCCACATGGAACAGGTTGTGGATTTGCCATGAGGCTGGGATGTCAATGAGATATGCCACTGGTGATACTTCTTTTAGTACTATGAAGGGACCATATCTTTTGGGGTTTAGTTTCAACCCTTGATGAGGGAGTTTGAGGTGGGTTGCCTCAAGCCACACTTGATCTCCAGGTTTGAACTGGGCCGGTGGAACATTCTGTGCCTTTTGATTGATGGCCTTGATGGCCCTGTCCCTTGCCTCCTCCATCTTTTGTGCCCTTGTTTCGGCCATTTCATTGTTCACGGGGGTATTATCGGCTGGGTGTAGCGGTGGTTTGTACCCCCAAAGGATCTGATTGGGTGATAACTGTGTGGTACTATTTCTTCAGTTGTTGTGTACTGCCGTTGTGATTGGGAGCCATTCCGTCCAGTCTTTGGGTTGTCCTGCTGTTACCAACCTTAAGTATTGCTCCACCCATTGATTCTTTCGCTCGGAGAGCCCATCAGTTTGGGGATGGAATGCTGTAGATAGATTTTGTTGGACTCCCAAGCGTTTGGCGAGTGCCCTTCCAAAATGTGATGTGAATCGGGGATCCCTGTCGCTGATTATTTTCTTGGGGAGTCCAAACCATGGGTACACGTGTTTGAAGTATAACCAGGCGATTCCTGGGCCCGTTATTGACATGCTGCATGGGAGGAATATGGCCGCGCGAGAGCATCCTTGGTCTACTATAGTGAGAATCGCATCTAGGCCATTATGCAGGGGCAGGCCAGTGATGAGGTCCATGGCGATGCTCTGGAAGGGTGCCGTTCCTTCTGGTGTGGGGATGCGAAACAGTGGGACTTTCTTCTTGTGAGTGAGGATCTTGGCTTGTTGGCAAGTTGCGCATCCCTTGATGTACTCCACTATCCAGGTTTTCATTCCTGGCCACCAGTGCGTTGACTGTACCTTCCTTAGGGTTTCATCCCTGCCCGGGTGTCCCGCCGTAGGATGGTCGTGGGCATGGGACACGATGGCCCTTTTCAGTTCTTTCACGTTGGGGACTATGGTCTGTCCCTGTGCAGTTGTGTGGGTCAACTTGGTCGTGCTGATCCGTTCTGGAGGGAAGATGGTGACCACTTTATTGTCTTCTTCTCCGAGGTCCGCCCCTGGTGGTCTGGAGAGTGCATCCACTGCCGTGTTTGTTTTCCCGGGGATGTACTCCAAGGTGAAGTTGTACTCTTGTAGGTCTGCGTGCCATCGCGCTGTCCTTCTATTCAGGTTCTTTGGGGACTTCCAATATTGAAGGTTGGCATGATCTGTGCGGATAATGAATGGTGTTCTGGTCCACCCTAGGTATTGTCGCCAGTGAGCCAGTGATTTCATGATGGCTAACAGTTCCCTCTCATAGATGTCATAGTTTCGCTCGGTGGGTGTGAAAGTAGCTGAGTAGTAGGCAATGGGGTGGAGGACGGGTTTATGACGTTTGGCTAGTGTTGGTGTGATATTCTCTCCCTCCTGTGAGAGTATGGCCCCCAGGCCGTATGCTGAGGCATCCACTTGTAGTATGAATTGCTTGTCGAAGTTTGGTTGTTTGAGGACTGGGCTTCTACACATAAGGGTTTTCAAGGTTTCGAATGCCTTGTGTTGCGGCTCATCCCAGTGCCAGGGTGTGGTTTTCTTTGTGAGGTCAAGGAGCGGTCTGGCGATTTTTGAGTAGTTGGGTATGAAGTATCGGTAGTACCCTGTGAAGCCTAGGAAGCTTCATACGTCCTTGGGTTTCCTTGGTTGTGGCCAGTCTGCAACTCCTTGTAGTTTTTGTGTGTTCATTTGGAGTCTTCCTTTTCCTACGTTGACTCCCAGATACTCGATTTCGTCCCTTTCAAATTCACATTTCTCCGGTTTTAGGTAGAGATCGTGTGCTGCCAGTTTGTCAAGGATTCTGTGAACGTACTGCCTATGTCTCTGCCTGTGTTGTTCTTCCGTTTTGTGGGGGAGTTTGGCCGTGTGTATTGCTAGATCATCCATGTATACAGAGAGCCATCCTTCTCCCACTTCTGGTCTGAAGATGGTGTTCATCATCATTTGGAACGTTGCTGGGGAGTTAGTTAGGCCGAAGAACATGACAGTTGGTTCAAAAAGGCCTTCTGGGGTGAGGAATGCTGCCTTCCATTCGTCCCCTTCCTTGATCCGGATGTTGTTGTACCCCCATCGTATGTCGAACTTAGTGAAGAGGGTACATCCACTTAGTCGGTCTATTACTTGTGGGATTAGAGGCAAGACATTTCTGTTCCTCTTTGTCCATTTGTTGAAGGGTCTGTAGTCCTGTACTGGTCTTAGTTTACCGTCTTTCTTCTTCACAAAGAAGAAGTTGGCCGCATAGGGGGACTTTGAGACACAGATGGTCCCCCTCTTCAGGTGGTCTTTGACAAACTTGTGGACCTCCTCCTTTTCTAATTGTGTGAGGGGCAGTAGTCGCCCCAGCAGCGAGGCTGGTGCTCCTGGCAGTAGCTCAATGGCATGGTCCCAGATTGTATATTGAGGAAGTCTCTGGGATTCCTCTTTGCTGAATACCTTCGAATGTCTTTGGTATTCTTCTGGTACTTTAGTTTCTTTTGCTTTGCCCATGGTGCCAATGGTAATCCTTCCCAAGAAGTATTGTGGCTGATGTCTTTTTACTGGTCATGGTACGTTTTTTGTCCTTGGGGTATATTGTGCTCTAGCTGCATTTGGGGCCGAGAGGACGATGGGGAGATGACTTATGTCAATCCATCCTCTTTTCCAGTCAATCTTTGGCTGGGTGGCGGCGAACCAGGGATACCCTACGATGGCTTTGTGTTCCCCTAGATCCGATAGGAAGAACCTGTGATTTGTCTTCTGGCCACCCGTCTGTAGTTGTAGGTCGGTGTAATACTGAAGCGACCCGCTCTTGTTTTGTGTGCCATCAACATTGTACAGAGGTCTCGGCTTGGCTAGTCGCTTAATGGGTAATTTAAGCCATCACACGTAGGACAAGTTCATGAAGTTTTCAGTGGCTCCTGAGTCCACCAACGCTATTGCTTCGGCTCTTTTCGCGATCGATCGTGTGTAGAAGTGGACTGTCATTGATTTTCTATTTGACATGTACACATCGTCGCTATTGATCTGCCTGAGTAGTGCCGATCTAATCAGGCAGTGGGAAAATCCTCCGAGGCTCCCATTTTTTTTGCCAGGCATTGCTGGTCTTCTATTGTCATCCTCTGAAGGTGGGCTCGCACAGTCGCCACCGAGTCTTCTTTGACATCTCCCATCTCTTGGTCTTCGTCGAAGTCGATGAGGTTTGCTTGGTTGGCTGGGTTCTTGCCATTCCACCTCGCATTTTGGAAGGCTTGCCTGGGTTTGCTGGGACAGTTCCTAGTGAAGTGACCCACTATCCCACAGTTGAAGCACGCATTGGCATCACCGAACCCTGTTACGTTTCCTCGGCTGCTTTGGCCTTGACGCCAGTTTCCTCCTCTTCCTCTCCCTCTCCAGTTGTTGGGGGTGCGTCCCCTGCTGAGGTCCATGGGGACCGGGACATTATTCATGGTCCTGGGGGCGTTGGAGGAGTTGAATGGAGGACGTGGCGTAGGCCTCCACTGGTTATTTTGCCATCCTCCCGAGTTGAAGAAGGGGCATCTGGCTTGGGGGTTGAGGGCTTGGTATGCATTTCCCATGCTGAGGGATTTTATGATGCCCTCGATAGTAGTTTTGGCTTGGGTCAGGAGTTTGACCCATTCTTTCAACTCCATGTAGGTTGTTGGATATGGTGGAACCAGGGCCTTTTCGAGCAGTTCCTGGGGTATTCCTCTGAGAAGCATGTTGTAGGTTTCTTCACTCCCTATGGTATAGTTTGCCTTTCTGAGGAGGCTTTCAAACTTGGCGATGTATTCATCGTATTGGTTGCCCTGCATCCTCAGGTCTCCTAGTTGGGTTCTAGCCTTCTGTACACTCTGGGTGTCCTGGAATTGGTCTGCAAATTTGGTGAGGAATTGGTCCCAGAGGGCTGGGATGTTGTCTGCCGGGAGTGTAAGGCCGTCTAGCCAGCTTCCCATGTCTCTAACCCACTGCGCCGGTTCTTCTCCTTTGATTAGCGTAAGGGTAAACGCCGCCTTCTTGTACGGGGAGTTGTAACCTGCTACTCCATGATTGACTCGGAAGTATGCCTTGACTTCTTCAATAAAGTTGTCTGCCTTGGACCTATCTCCTGTGAAGATCTGGGGAAGTTGTCCCATGGCTTTGACATCGGCCAGAATTTGTATTGGGGCTTGTGCCGCTGCTGGTTGTCCTGGGCCTCCTGGGCCTCCTCCAGGTCCTCCTGGGCCTCCTGGGCCTCCTGGTCCTCCTCCTGAGGGCCCTTTCCTTAAGGCCTGGCGCATGCTTTGCTGTAGCCTTTCTGCTACTGTCATATTTGCTTGTGTTGGTTGCGTGGCGGCTGCTGTGGCTGCGTGGGTTGCCGTTTGTATCTGCGTGGACATGGTTTGGATGATGCTGGGGATTGGATTGCCTTCTGGTAGGGGTCCTAAGGGAATGTCTGGGGCTGGGTGAAAGGTATGAATCGGTGTATGCGTGTGTGCTGGAGTGTTGTGTTCTGACGCGGTGGGGCTAGTCTTTAGTCCTTCTTGGATCGGTGCGAGCCTGATTTGCTTATCTAGCTCCTTGTTTTCCTCTTCCCCTGACGAGGGCTCTTCTTCTGATGGATCTTCAATGTTGTACTCGTTGAGCCTTTTGAAATGTCTTCCTAGCTTGTATCGCTCTTGTTCATCGTTCCAATGAACCTGGTACCACTCTCCCTTGTAGTGGCAGACTTGTGGAGAGTTCTCTTTAACTTTTAAGTCTTGGTCTAGTAGCACCAAGATGGGATGTTCTGCGCCGTTGCACCTATGGGACGTGTCGATTTCTTGTACCTGTGAGTTTGGTTGTCCAGTCATAGCTTCTCTCCAGTGGACAATAGTTCCTTCTCTGTTGGAACTGCTAGCCATTTTGTAAGAAAGTTGAGTCTAATGTCACTGCCAAGGGTTTGACAGCAACAAAAGACTATAGCTAAGTCTCTGCTGTGACTTAGAAGACAGATAGAGCAGTGTGGGTTCCCGCTTGCAGTGCTGCAACACTGTAGCCACCCCTTAGAGTAGAGAATAGATGAGGAGTAAAGTCACTGTGATTGACAGGAGACTCAACTTGCCGGTACAAGGTAGCTAAGAGTCTCTACTTATAGAGGAGAGGGATCCTAGGATCCAAAGAGGTAACAGTACTCAGTATGGTAAGGAGAAACTAGGACACGAACTAAGAACAAGGGGAGCATCAAGAAAGGAACAATGGCTAGTGCCCAAAAGGGCGGTTGACTGACATGTGATAGTCCTGGAACAATAAGGATGACACACAAGGGAAAGATAGAAGGGGTAGCCAAGAATAAAAGTACAGTGCCTCAGGTGCACACAAGCACAAATGGTCTAAA
This sequence comes from Russula aff. compacta, assembly GCA_003313875.1. Lineage (NCBI taxonomy): Eukaryota > Fungi > Basidiomycota > Agaricomycetes > Russulales > Russulaceae > Russula > Russula aff. compacta. Next base: position 9,769 of record QLOT01011965.1, on the reverse strand, counting down.
CACAGACTCCTGGCCGGTTCCACAACTTACAGGGGCACAAGCAGTTGAATGCTTACCCCAGGCCGGTTACAATGCAATTCCCATGGGCGTGACAGACTGACGCCTTGGCCTCGGCCCAACGCTTTGGCTCAGTTGTTTGATAGAAAATCTAATTAAATATTTACTAAAAATATTTACTAAAATAAAAACACAATTTGTGGAACAGTGATTTGTGGCTAGTGTGTGTGGCTAGTGCGGAGGGAGGAAACGTGTTTCCCAACACCTAACCCATCCCTATCAATCCCCCATCCCATCAACGACGATGCCACCCCATTTCCATTACGCGCGCCTTGAAAATGATGACCGGACCGAGCGCCCGCTATGCCAAATCCAGTCTAGATTTAGGCAATGTCGGGGACCAAGCACATGCAATCACAGAAGAGCAAGCACCTGCGGAGCGCCCAACCGACGCACCCCCCGACAGTTCCCAGACTCCTGCCACTTTGACAAAGAAGGGGAGTTTTAATTACGACCGCGAGAAGGGCGGTTTCCCGATGAAATGGGCCAATATCGCCGAATTCGACGTGTGGTGCCGGAGCGAGGAACTCGCTCACTCTATTGAGTTCATCACCGCATGGGTTACTAATGGGAAGGCGCTTTATTTAGAAAAGCGCGACTATGTGTGCTCATGCCAAGCGTCCGGGGGAAAGGTGCCTTACCAAAAAAAGCACCCTGATCGGCAACGCAAGATTGAGAGCAAGAAGTCTGGTTGTGCATGCCAGATCGTGATTAGCGTTATCATCATACAGAGATGATTTTAGGGAGATATACTGAGGAACACGATCATGATCTTGGTCTGGAAAACATTGCCTACACTCGGTTATCACGCAAGGCTCAAGATCAGATTAGATCGATGCTGCATCTGAAGGTGGATCCATGGGAGATTGTGCGCAATCATTATCTTTATCTTTTTGGTACCTGATCTAATTTATCTATAAGCTAAAACAATACGCAATTCAGCTCCTGATGGCAGTCACGACCGATTTATCACACTCGCCGATGTTAATCGGATGGCCCATGCACTCGAGGAGGAATCAATTAGATTACACCCTGAAGATGCAATATCCACAAAACTTTGGGTGGATAAACTACAAGCAGAAAATGTTTCTATTTTTTATAAATCTAAGCTAGATCAACCCCTGCATGGTTCTGCGCTCCAGGCAGATTCATTTGTGCTGTGTATCCAAACTGTGTTTCAATTGGACGCATTCCGGTGCCTCAGTAATTGGTTCATCGGAATTGACGTGACCCATAATACAACTCAATATGAAGAAGTTCAATTATTTACAATAATTGCCAGGGACCGCTGGGGTCATGGTACGTAATTATTGAATATTGAATCTAAGTGTAAATAATAATAATTTTGAAAAGGCGTGCCTGTAGCCTGGATGTTAACGTCCAATTCAACAATACCAACAATTGCCTTTTTCCTTAAATGGGTAAAGGACACGAGCCCTAATGTCCGGCCTTGGATAATAATGACAGATCGCGATCAAGCCCAGATCGCAGCATTGCAGACCACCTATCCACAGAGCCAGGTACTACTGTGCACCTGGCATGTACTGCGCGCGATGCGATCCCATTTTGTAACCAGTCAATTTCCAGAATTGTGGGATAAAGTCAAGGCCTGGGTGAAGTCTGATAAGATGGCCGATTTTTTGAATCTCTGGGATGAGATTTCAACCGATCCCTCCGCCCCACAAAGCTTTGTGAAATATTTGGCCACAGAGTGGGTGCCATCACCCCATATGTGGTCCAAAGCTGCAAGAAAAAATCGGTCTATTTTTGAGGAAGGAGACACCAATATGCTGATTGAGGCGTATGTCATTTCACACTTCTTAATGATAAGATAACTGATTTTAATTCAGTTACCATCATGTGCTAAAATCGCACTGGCTAAATGGCAAGCGCAATTGGCGCATCGACTATCTAGTTCATACCTTAGTGGATTCAATGGAGCCAAACTATCAGGCTCAGCACGCAAGACAGATTGTTGGGCTGGAGGGTCCCAATCTCATAGGCCAGCGACGTTGGGAGATTCTGGCAAGTGCAAAGGCAATTACCTGTGATTCAATTCAAGAGTTTGATCGCACACAGTTTCATGTTGCATCGCAATCTCAATCGGGAGCTTACTACATTGTCGATCTGGATCGATTATCTTGCGACTGTCTGGACTTTCCCAGGATCAACTTTTGCAAACACATGGTGGCCATATATGAATATTTCCCACATTTGTGCCCAGAGGAAAGGAGTGTAATCTCAAGGGCCGATCTACCTTGATCAGCTCCCGTTTGATCTAATCCCACATCAGAGGATATATTGCAGGTCCTCACACAGATCCATGCCTCATCGCGCACACTATCAGCGCTATCTTATCCATTGGCCGCACTCCGGGCCGTTTTTGACGCTGCTCGATCGGCCTTGCACACCCTAGATACCGCCATTGCTTCCGCTTCTGCTTCCATAGAAGGTGCTAGCTCCTTACCGGACAAGAATCGCATTGCGCCCAATCAAAGGTCTTGGCCGGAAACAGCCGAGCAGATGGGTGCAAAAATGTGGCATTGGAAAAAAAACGTCTCCCTGAGGAGCACGGGGCAATGGAACGGAGCATTGGTGCCACGAAGGGGAAGCACCACCACATTCACAATGACCCATATGCTGGGGGCGAAAGATCTGGTAAGTGCACGAAGCCCGATGCACTCACTGCTGCAGCAAATGCGCGTGCGCATGCCTGCATGCCCGCACCTGTCTCTGACACCCCCTCTGCCACTGCACCCCTCCCTACTACCACCCCCTACTTCGCGTTCGGGTCTGCCCCTCTGTCTCAGCCATAGAATTAGAATGTATTTCTACACTGAATAAATGTCACCACCAAGGGTTTGACAGCAACAATAGACTATAACTAAGTCTCTGCTGTGACTTAGAAGACAGATAGAGCAGTCTGGGTTCCCGCTTGCAGTGCCGCAACACTGTAGCCACCCCTTAGAGTAGAGAGTAGAATGGAGAGTAAGTCACTGTATTGACAGGAGACTCAACTTGCCGGTACAAGGTGGCTAAGAGTCTCTACTTATAGAAGGGAGAGATCCTAGGATCCAAAGAGGTAACTGTACTCAGTATAGTAATGAGAAACTAGGGCACGAACTGGGAACAAGGGGGACACCAAGAAGAGAACAATGGCTGCGTCTAAATGGAGTTGACAGTGGGTCATAGGGACCCAAGGAAGCATGTGATCCTAGAGAACAATGAGGACCACACAGGAATGGGGTGCAAGCCAAAAATAAAAGTACAGTGCCTCAGGCGCACACAAGAACAAATGGTCTAAACAGACTACTGGCCGGTTCCACAACTTACAGGAGCGCAAGCAGTTGAATGCTTACCCCAGGCCAGTTACAATAAACGACTTGAAAATTCTTTTTTTTGGTCTTTATTATACAATGAATAAATGACTTAGTGAAAAAATGAAAACGAAAGCAGCAGAGTTAAAAACATTTTATTGTTGTGTTCTGCACTCATAAAATGACTTATCAAATTGTGTTTATGCCCTTTATTCAAAAAATAAACTGCTCCGAAGCCAAATTGCAGGGTCTTCACGTGAGCATTACATTTGAAATGATAAGACTTATCATCTGGCAAGTGCCGGGCTCAGCCAAATTGCAGGGCTTTCACGTGAGCGTGACATTAAGTAATCGCGTGCTGAAAGTAAGCAACTTATGCCATTGGCAATGTGACAGATTGGGTAGAAGAAAAGCTGCCTGTGTGCACAGATTGCTACGCCAAACATTGCCAGCCAGCTCAGTGGGGGCGCACCTGTAAGAAGAAGTACTGAAGTACTGAAGCTACTGAAGCCTCAGGCCCACTGGCACCTGTGCATCCACCTGCTCCCTGGGTGCACCTGCATGTGCCTAGTCCAAGCAGCTCACTGTTTCCCACCTGTGCCCACACCCACCTGCATGCACCTACCCTGCCTGTGCCTTCCACCCACATGTGCTATGCCCATGCATTCCCACCTGGCCCCCACCTGCGTGCATCTACCATAGGAATGGGTAACCCAGGTAAGTACACTGTTCATGATTGTAACCCCCACCCACATGCACCTGCATGCACCTACATCAGCAAACCCTGATTTTGGGTCATAGCATGCAAGGAATATCATAGTTGTCATAGCATGTCATAGCAAGTTCATAGTGGTCATAGCAGGGGGCCATCTTAGTAGCACACTGTAGTGATCTATAGTGACCCATGGCCACTTCATAGCCCCACATAGCAACCTCATAGCTGCAACTAGTATTGCCATGCCATTAACATTAACTGAACCACTTTGAGCCACACTGGTTTGTTGAAATCGAGCTCCCATGGATCGTCTTAATTGCTGGTGAATGTACGAGCAGCAGCAGTGGGGCGTGCTCATGCTGGCACAGCTGGTGGTGCTGGATGGTGCTGGTGGACATGTGCATGGCTGTGGCTGTGGCTGTGGTTGTGGTTGTGGTTGTGGTTGTGGTTGTGATTGTGGTTGTGGGGTTGATGGTGCGGCTGGTGGGGTGGCACTAAGGATCAGCATGGGTTAGGGTCAACCTGTGGTATTTTGATCACAGGTTGCACAGGTGCAGGTATGGTGTTAGTAAGCCAGATACTGCATAATACCATACCCGTCCTGCCGGTGTGACAAATGGTCACGGGTTATGGGTGATGCCAAGTCAACAAACAGTCAACAAACACAAATGTTGAAGCCATTCCGCACTTCACATTTCACAAACGAGGTGCCATTACCGCTGGAGTTGCAGGACGTGTTTCCCAGGTACTGTACTCACTCTCGGACCCAAATATGACAGCATCTCACAGCTTCAAGACAGCAGAGAGTGGCAGGATGATCAGAAGTTGCCCCTGCCTGATGACAAGTGGCCAACTGCGTTGATCTTTATGCTGAGCTCCATTGTAAACGCGTGGACTCAAGAATTCGACAAGGTCAATCACAGTGAATCTAGCTTGTATAAGGGATGACACTAACATCTACATGAAGGATATTTCGAAGTTGGAGCATATATCAGCACCCAGAGTGAAAGAGAACAGGTGTTAATCAATTTCACCTTGGGTCGGTTGGAGTTGGTGCGTACAACCTCTCTGAAATTCCTCCCAGCTTAGTATTATTGTCATCACAGTCATCACATCATTCGACACCGCATGACGCTCCGAATCGCTTCTTGAGAACCTTCCTTAGACCATCCTCATCATCGACGAGGCGCATTGTCTGAAGAATCTCAAGCCCACCACAACTCGAGCGCTCGCGTCCTTCCACTGGCCCAGAAGCCATCCTGTTCCAGGTCATGTAACAGAGCTGACACCTACCTCCAAATCATGATCGAGCACTTCCCAGTCAATTTGGGTGCAGGCTGACACACCAATCCCGTGGACAGGGCCAATCTGCATCACGCTGGCGGGAACGGCCATACAGAACTTGTACATGGAGCTCTGGAATATCCTCGACTGGGTCAACCCAGGCTCGGCTGGCATGGAAAAGCAGTGGGAGAAGATGCTCGTGGATCTGCTGGCGGTGGGTCAGCGGAGGGGGTGCAAAGAAGAGGAGCGCCTCAGGGCCAACAGGACCACAGAGACTCTGCGGGACAAGTTACAGCTGTTGTATTTTTGCGAAGGTGAGTCTTGGGTTACGGTCGTCATGTCCCATCGAAGGCTTGGAGCTGATGGGTTACTCAGAAACTTTCAGCAACACTTCAACATAAGCCATACTGCCGTGACTCAACTTACCAATGCTCCGTTTGCTGCGTTCACACCATACACCGAGTTCATGTGGGCTGCCTTCTGTGACCCAAGCAAGGTTGCTGGGTGGAAGTATGGTGGTTCGTTCTTTCTTCTACATCTTTGTGCCTTCACTAGCTTACAGATATGGGACATAGCTGCTTGTGATGCACTTCCTGGCCTCCTGCTGACTCTTTCCTGGCGTCCCTGCCGATGTTGAGGTCCACGAGGGATTTTCACTAGCGTTTGAGGTGAGTTGATTGAGATCTTTCCTTTTTTTTGTGTGTGGTGCTCTAAGTTGTTTTCTGGCCAATCGGCCTTTGTTTGGACACAGAATGTTCTGGATGGCTTCAAATGAGCTCCACACCTCATGTCTGCCTCCATTCTTCCCTCTTGCACACCTCCTTCAAATTCCAGCCCAACATAATTGCGAGCGAATCACCTCCCTTCCCGCCCTCAAGACTTTCTCCTTTCCCATTCAAGCCTCCACCACCTCCCCTTCTTCAACCTCTATTGCCCTCTTAACCACTGGCCCAACATTCCTGTGAGCCAATCGCTCCACCTCCTGCCCCCACGGCCTTTACCAATCCTTTTTTCCTTTCCTTTTCTGATATCTTCTTAACTTAGAAAGCAACGATCATCCTTAGATGCAATCATATGACCCCAGTATGCCTCACAATTTTAGACTACCTCTATTTTTCCTGACATTTCCTTACATTTTCCTGAATGTTGACGTCACATGCATCATCAACCAGCCTTTTGATGTCCCTGAAATGTAGGAGTCCACGTATTTAAGCCATCCTCACTGGAGGACAGTGGCAGAATCTACTACTGCAGCCACAGTGCTATCATGCCATGTCCATCCAAGAAGGCTTGCTCCAGTGCTCTTATATCATCCGACGACATTGAGGATTCAGGCATGGCTCTACCTTCTGATGCTGCTCAAGTTTACTCAAGCTTTGTTTCAGTAGATATGAACTTGCCAAGTTTCAAACCCACTGCCATTGATGTTGATGGGAGCGATGACAGAACTGAAGCTGATCCACCCAGAGAAACGGCAGAGGAGGAACTTAGCATGTTATCCAATGATCATAGATGCCAGGTTACTGATAAATATCACTTAGAACGTCTACAGGCAGGTTGGCGCTCCCCCGTCTATGGATTTTTCAAGCCAAAAGTCGAGATCAGCTATGAGGAAGGACGAAAGTTTTATTTCTTCAAATGTGCTGCTAAATGTTGCAAGGCCAACACCCATGGTGTCCGACGCTACCAGGATTCAAAGGACCGTGCTGCCACCTCAAATCTCAAGGCTCACGCTACCAGGTGCTTCGGTGCTGACACTGTTAATGCTGCCTTCAACAAAACCCAATCAAGCAGCTGTGATAAGTCTATATTTGCCTCATTTGCTCAGCTTGGTCAACACGCTGTGACCTTTTCCCACCGGGCTCATACTACCGATGAGACAAGGTGTGTTATACATTATACTACTTGGGGCTGAAGCTGATTGATACTTGGAAGGGCTCACATTGCTCGATGGTGTGTGGAAAGCAACCGACCTTTGGAAATTGTCAGAGATCGTGAGTTTGAAGTCCTTATGAAAACTGGAAGACCTGGCACCTTGATTCCAAGCCCTGAAACTGTTACTTGTGATGTGAAGTTGGCATTTGAGACAACAAGAGTCCGTGTCAACAAAATTTTAAAGGTTTGCCCTTTACATTACTTTGTGCTTGACGATATGATACTAACTTCATTTATAGGAACACTCTGGCTTAGTTCATTTTGCTACTGATGTATGGACGTCAACAAATCATCGTGCTTTCATCGCGTGGACAGTTCACCTTCATCACAAAGGCTATATTCTGTCGTTTGTGATGGATATTATTGAGGTTCCTGAGGTTTTTACTATTTATTTAACTAGTGCTTTGTTATCTGAACTCTAATAATTCTATAAGTCGCACACTGGCTTAGCCCTTGCTCAAGTGTTCCATAGGATGTTAGTTGACCATGGGCTGGAGGATAAAGTACGTCATTGGTCAGCATCTGACATCTTATACTCATATGTTTGCCCTAAGATCCTTGCATTCAATGGGGACAATGTGACGTCAAATGACAGACAGATGGTCCACCTCCATGCCCTGCCCAACTCATTTGACCAAGTAAATTGTGTTCGCTGCTTTAATCATACAATGCAGCTTTCTGCCAAGAAGCTCCTCAACCCTTTTACTTCGTTGGCATTGGCTGGCGATACTGAGAATGATGCTGATGTCGTCTCATGTGACGCTGATGTCACCCTTGCTCCCAGGGACTGTGCCAACTTTGATGTTTTAAATGGTGATGTTGATGATGACGTAGTTGAAGATCCTGGGGATACTGGTGATGATGAAGACAATGAAGAGGGCGATGAGCATAATGAAGAGCTCCTAGAGAGTACAGCTACAGCATGAGTAGCTCTTGATAAGGTCTGTTAAGAGTTGTTCATTTATTTCCAGTCACTCATACGCTTATAGATTCATAAACTATCCTTTTCTATTATCCATTCAACTACTATTGCCCTTCCTGCATGGCGCAAGGCCTGCAGCATGCAGCAACTTCCAATTCGCCTACTTCCTTGTGATGTGAAGACGCGTTGGAACTCAACATATGACATGCTGCAAGTGGCAATAAAGTACCACTCTGCAATTGATGACATCACAGCTAACAAGGCCTTGAAACTCCGTCAATATGAGCTTGATGATGAAGATTGGCTGATTGTAAATGATTTACTTCGTGTGTTGAAGGTACGCCTTTGTTCTTAGTTAAGTATACTTATACTGATGTATTTTAGATATATAAGGATGCAACCCTTTTCTTCTCTCAGGACACAGTACCAACCATTGCACATGTAATTCCGACAATGGACCACCTTGACTCTATGCTCAGTGGTTCCAGCACACAGGTTCTTTCACCATCTATCAGACATGCACTTAAGTTTGCTTGCACTTCAATCAATAAGTACTACTCAAAGACTGATATGTCACATGTATATCGGATCGCTATAGGTAAGTGTTGTCTCTGCCTAGTTGCCCTGTGTTGAATGCGTTCATAGTTCTACATCCGAATCTTAAGCTCAAGTACTGTACTTTCATATGCATGGATGGGAGAAGGCATGGATCAACACAGCTGAGGCGATAGTATGAGATGAATATGCAAAGTATGCCATATTAAGGAAGTCAGAGCCAACTACGGTATGTCACACTTATTGCAAGGCCTGTTAAAATACTGATTCTAATCTCCACTCAGATGAAAGGCCCTGTAAATACTGAATTCACAGATTTTTTGGACATTCTGATGGATGGTGCCAATGACTATAGTAATGAACTCGATGACTACCTATCTCAGCCACTTGAGAAGGTATGCGACCCAATTGCATGGTGGTGGGAGCATCGAGTTATGTTTCCAACACTTTTGGCCATGGCTTTCAACTACCTTAGCATTCCTGGTGTGTGATTCTTAGTATGTTACCAAAATAACTGATTCTGATCATGTTTGTAGCAACCTCCACTGCTGTCGAACACCTCTTTTCACAAGGCAGACAGCTCCTCCATTTCACACGTAGCCGACTTTCCCCAGCCACAATTCGTACATTCCTCTGCTTAGGGGATTGGTGTCGGAAGGATCTAGTTGATATGCCAAGCATTACTGTAGCAATCTGTAAGTCGCGTCTTGGGAGGAAAAGAGCTGTTGGTGAGATGGATATGTCAAGCAGCAGTAGTGATGAATCCTATGAACTATAAGTATAACCAATAGTTTTGGAGACCTATTAAGCAATGTACTGTGATATTTGTTTATAACTTGTGCGGGCTGAGTAGGTTGAGTAAGTGTATTGAGCAAGTGCTTAGACATACTATCCCTGCCCATCACATCGGACACCCCCACCATGTCGGACACTTCAAATATCTCGTCCAATTTTTGTCCCACTTATACCAAACATTGTATATAG